>OX384036.1:32826437-32905940 GCA_947534325.1 Agonum fuliginosum
CACCCGTGAAACATACCCGTGAAACTTACCCGTGAAACTTACCCGTGAAACCTTGACCCGTGAAACTTACCAGTGAAACCTAGACCCGTGAAACTTACCCGTAAAACTTACCCGTGAAACTTACCCGTGAAACCTTGACCCGTGAAACTTACCAGTGAAACCTAGACCCGTGAAACGTCACCCGTGAAACATACCCGTGAAACTTACCCGTGAAACCTTGCCCCGTGAAACTTACCAGTGAAACCAAGACCCGTGAAACGTCACCCGTGAAACATACCCGTGAAACTTACCCGTGAAACTTACCCGTGAAACCTTGACCCGTGAAACTTACCAGTGAAACCAAGACCCGTGAAACGTCATCCGTGAAACATACCCGTGAAACTTACCCGTGAAACTTACCCGTGAAACCTTGACCCGTGAAACTTACCAGTGAAACCTAGACCCGTGAAACGTCACCCGTGAAACATACCCGTGAAACTTACCAGTGAAACCTAGACCCGTGAAACGTCACCCGTGAAACTTACCCGTGAAACTTACCCGTGAAACCTTGACCCGTGAAACTTACCAGTAAAACCTAGACCCGTGAAACATCACCCATGAAACATACCCGTGAAACTTACCCGTGAAACTTACCAGTGAAACCTAGACCCGTGAAACGTCACCTGTAAAACATACCCGTAAAACTTACCCGTGAAACTTACCCGTGAATCCTTGACCCGTGAAACTTTCCAGTGAAACCTAGACCCGTGAAACGTCACCCGTGAAACTTACCCGTAAAACTTACCCGTGAAACTTACCCGTGAAACCTTGACCCGTGAAACTTACCAGTGAAACCTAGATCTGTGAAACGTCACCCGTGAAACATACTCGTGAAACTTACCCGTGAAACTTACCCGTGAAACGTCATCTGTAAAACATACCCGTAAAACTTACCCGTGAAACTTACCCGTGAAACCTTGACCCGTTAAACTTACCAGTGAAACCAAGACCCGTGAAACGTCATCCGTGAAACTTACCCGTGAAACTTACCCGTGAAACCTTGACCCGTGAAACTTACCAGTGAAACCTAGACCCGTGAAACGTCACCTGTAAAACTTACCCGTAAAACTTACCCGTGAAACTTACCCGTGAAACATACCCGTGAAACTTACCCGTGAAACTTACCCGTGAAACCTTGACCCGTGAAACTTACCAGTGAAACCTAGACCCGTGAAACTTACCAGTGAAACCTAGACCCGTGAAACGTCACCCGTGAAACTTACCCGTAAAACTTACCCGTGAAACTTACCCGTGAAACCTTGACCCGTGAAACTTACCAGTGAAACCTAGACCCGTGAAACGTCACCCGTGAAACTTACGCGTAAAACTTACCCGTGAAACTTACCCGTAAAACCTTGACCCGTGAAACTTACCAGTGAAACTTAGACCCGTGAAACGTCACCCGTGAAACATACCCGTGAAACTTACCCGTGAAACTTACCCGTAAAACTTACCCGTGAAACCTTGACCCGTGAAACTTACCAGTGAAACCTAGACCCGTGAAACGTCACCCGTGAAACATACCCGTGAAACTTACCCGTGAAACTTACCCGTAAAACCTTGACCCGTGAAACTTACCAGTGAAACCTAGACCCGTGAAACGTCACCCGTGAAACATACCCGTGAAACTTACCCGTGAAACTTACCCGTGAAACCTTGACCCGTGAAACTTACCAGTGAAACCTAGACCCGTGAAACGTCACCCGTGAAACATACCCGTGAAACTTACCCGTGAAACTTACCCGTGAAACTTACCCGTGAAACCTTGACCCGTGAAACTTACCAGTGAAACCTAGACCCGTGAAACGTCACCCGTGAAACATACACGTGAAACTTACCCGTGAAACTTACCCGTAAAACCTTGACCCGTGAAACTTACCAGTGAAACCTAGACCCGTGAAACATCACCCATGAAACATACCCGTGAAACTTACCCGTGAATCTTACCCGTGAAACCTTGACCCGTGAAACTTACCAGTGAAACCTAGACCCGTGAAACGTCACCTGTAAAACATACCCGTAAAACTTACCCGTGAAACTTACCCGTGAATCCTTGACCCGTGAAACTTTCCAGTGAAACCTAGACCCGTGAAACGTCACCCGTGAAACTTACCCGTAAAACTTACCCGTGAAACTTACCCGTGAAACCTTGACCCGTGAAACTTACCAGTGAAACCTAGATCCGTGAAACGTCACCCGTGAAACATACTCGTGAAACTTACCCGTGAAACTTACCCGTGAAACGTCACCTGTAAAACATACCCGTAAAACTTACCCGTGAAACTTACCCGTGAAACCTTGACCCGTTAAACTTACCAGTGAAACCAAGACATGTGAAACGTCATCCGTGAAACATACCCGTGAAACTTACCCGTGAAACCTTGACCCGTGAAACTTACCAGTGAAACCTAGACCCGTGAAACGTCACCCGTGAAACTTACCCGTGAAACTTACCCGTGAAACTTACCCGTGAAACCTTGACCCGTGAAACTTACCAGTGAAACCTAGACCCGTGAAACGTCACCTGTAAAACATACCCGTAAAACTTACCCGTGAAACTTACCCGTGAAACTTACCCGTGAAACCTTGATCCGTGAAACTTTCCAGTGAAACCTAGACCCGTGAAACGTCACCCGTGAAACATACCCGTGAAACTTACCCGTGAAACTTACCCGTGAAACTTACCCGTGAAACCTTGACCCGTGAAACTTACCAGTGAAACCTAGACCCGTGAAACATCACCCATGAAACATACCCGTGAAACTTACCCGTGAAACTTACCCGTGAAACCTTGACCCGTGAAACTTACCAGTGAAACCTAGACCCGTGAAACGTCACCTGTAAAACATACCCGTAAAACTTACCCGTGAAACTTACCCGTGAAACTTACCCGTGAAACCTTGATCCGTGAAACTTTCCAGTGAAACCTAGACCCGTGAAACGTCACCCGTGAAACATACCCGTGAAACTTACCCGTGAAACTTACCCGTGAAACCTTGACCCGTGAAACTTACCAGTGAAACCTAGACCCGTGAAACGTCACCCGTGAAACTTACCCGTAAAACTTACCCGTGAAACTTACCCGTGAAACCTTGACCAGTGAAACTTACCAGTGAAACCTAGACCCGTGAAACGTCACCCGTGAAACTTACCCGTAAAACTTACCCGTGAAACTTACCCGTGAAACCTTGACCCGTGAAACTTACCCGTGAAACCTTGACCCGTGAAACTTACCAGTGAAACCAAGACCCGTGAAACGTCATCCGTGAAACATACCCGTGAAACTTACCCGTGAAACTTACCCGTGAAACCTTGACCTGTGAAACTTACCAGTGAAACCTAGACCCGTGAAACGTCACCCGTGAAACATACCCGTGAAACTTACCACTGAAACCTGGACCCGTGAAACGTCACCCGTGAAACTTACCCGTGAAACTTACCCGTGAAACCTTGACCCGTGAAACTTACCAGTAAAACCTAGACCCGTGAAACATCAACCATGAAACATACCCGTGAAACTTACCCGTGAAACTTACCCGTGAAACCTTGACCCGTGAAACTTACCAGTGAAACCTAGACCCGTGAAACGTCACCTGTAAAACATACCCGTAAAACTTACCCGTGAAACTTACCCGTGAAACCTTGATCCGTGAAACTTTCCAGTGAAACCTAGACCCTTGAAACGTCACCCGTGAAACATACCCGTGAAACTTACCCGTGAAACTTACCCGTGAAACCTTGACCCGTGAAACTTACCAGTGAAACCTAGACCCGTGAAACTTACCCGTAAAACTTACCCGTGAAACTTACCCGTGAAACCTTGACCCGTGAAACTTACCAGTGAAACCTAGACCCGTGAAACGTCACCCGTGAAACATACCCGTGAAACTTACCCGTGAAACCTTGCCCCGTGAAACTTACCAGTGAAACCAAGACCCGTGAAACGTCACCCGTGAAACATACCCGTGAAACTTACCCGTGAAACTTACCCGTGAAACCTTGACCCGTGAAACTTACCAGTGAAACCAAGACCCGTGAAACGTCATCCGTGAAACATACCCGTGAAACTTACCCGTGAAACTTACCCGTGAAACCTTGACCCGTGAAACTTACCAGTGAAACCTAGACCCGTGAAACGTCACCCGTGAAACATACCCGTGAAACTTACCAGTGAAACCTAGACCCGTGAAACGTCACCCGTGAAACTTACCCGTGAAACTTACCCGTGAAACCTTGACCCGTGAAACTTACCAGTAAAACCTAGACCCGTGAAACATCACCCATGAAACATACCCGTGAAACTTACCCGTGAAACTTACCAGTGAAACCTAGACCCGTGAAACGTCACCTGTAAAACATACCCGTAAAACTTACCCGTGAAACTTACCCGTGAATCCTTGACCCGTGAAACTTTCCAGTGAAACCTAGACCCGTGAAACGTCACCCGTGAAACTTACCCGTAAAACTTACCCGTGAAACTTACCCGTGAAACCTTGACCCGTGAAACTTACCAGTGAAACCTAGATCTGTGAAACGTCACCCGTGAAACATACTCGTGAAACTTACCCGTGAAACTTACCCGTGAAACGTCATCTGTAAAACATACCCGTAAAACTTACCCGTGAAACTTACCCGTGAAACCTTGACCCGTTAAACTTACCAGTGAAACCAAGACCCGTGAAACGTCATCCGTGAAACATACCCGTGAAACTTACCCGTGAAACTTACCCGTGAAACCTTGACCCGTGAAACTTACCAGTGAAACCTAGACCCGTGAAACGTCACCTGTAAAACATACCCGTAAAACTTACCCGTGAAACTTACCCGTGAAACTTACCCGTGAAACCTTGATCCGTGAAACTTTCCAGTGAAACCTAGACCCGTGAAACGTCACCCGTGAAACATACCCGTGAAACTTACCCGTGAAACTTACCCGTGAAACCTTGACCCGTGAAACTTACCAGTGAAACCTAGACCCGTGAAACGTCACCCGTGAAACTTACCCGTAAAACTTACCCGTGAAACTTACCCGTGAAACCTTGACCCGTGAAACTTACCAGTGAAACCTAGACCCGTGAAACGTCACCCGTGAAACATACCCGTGAAACTTACCCGTGAAACCTTGACCCGTGAAACTTACCAGTGAAACCAAGACCCGTGAAACGTCACCCGTGAAACATACCCGTGAAACTTACCCGTGAAACTTACCCGTGAATCCTTGACCCGTGAAACTTACCAGTGAAACCTAGACCCGTGAAACGTCACCCGTGAAACATACCCGTGAAACTTACCCGTGAAACTTACCAGTGAAACCTAGACCCGTGAAACGTCACCTGTAAAACATACCCGTAAAACTTACCCGTGAAACTTACCCGTGAAACCTTGACCCGTGAAACTTACCAGTGAAACCTAGACCCGTGAAACGTCACCTGTAAAACATACCCGTAAAACTTACCCGTGAAACTTACCCGTGAATCCTTGACCCGTGAAACTTTCCAGTGAAACCTAGACCCGTGAAACGTCACCCGTGAAACTTACCCGTAAAACTTACCCGTGAAACTTACCCGTGAAACCTTGACCCGTGAAACTTACCAGTGAAACCTAGACCCGTGAAACGTCACCCGTGAAACATACCCGTGAAACTTACCCGTGAAACTTACCCGTGAAACGTCACCTGTAAAACATACCCGTAAAACTTACCCGTGAAACTTACCCGTGAAACCTTGACCCGTGAAACTTACCAGTGAAACCAAGACCCGTGAAACGTCATCCGTGAAACATACCCGTGAAACTTACCCGTGAAACTTACCCGTGAAACCTTGACCCGTAAAACTTACCAGTGAAACCTAGACCCGTGAAACGTCACCCGTGAAACATACCCGTGAAACTTACCAGTGAAACCTAGACCCGTGAAACGTCACCCGTGAAACTTACCCGTGAAACTTACCCGTGAAACTTACCCGTGAAACCTTGACCCGTGAAACTTACCAGTAAAACCTAGACCCGTGAAACATCACCCATGAAACATACCCGTGAAACTTACTCGTGAAACTTACCCGTGAAACCTTGACCCGTGAAACTTACCAGTGAAACCTAGACCCGTGAAACGTCACCTGTAAAACATACCCGTAAAACTTACCCGTGAAACTTACCCGTGAAACTTACCCGTGAAACCATGATCCGTGAAACTTTCCAGTGAAACCTAGACCCGTGAAACGTCACCCGTGAAACATACCCGTGAAACTTACCCGTGAAACTTACCCGTGAAACCTTGATCCGTGAAACTTTCCAGTGAAACCTAGACCCGTGAAACGTCACCCGTGAAACATACCCGTGAAACTTACCCGTGAAACTTACCCGTGAAACCTTGACCCGTGAAACTTACCAGTGAAACCTAGACCCGTGAAACTTACCCGTAAAACTTACCCGTGAAACTTACCCGTGAAACCTTGACCCGTGAAACTTACCAGTGAAACCTAGACCCGTGAAACGTCACCCGTGAAACATACCCGTGAAACTTACCCGTGAAACCTTGCCCCGTGAAACTTACCAGTGAAACCAAGACCCGTGAAACGTCACCCGTGAAACATACCCGTGAAACTTACCCGTGAAACTTACCCGTGAAACGTCACCTGTAAAACATACCCGTAAAACTTACCCGTGAAACTTACCCGTGAAACCTTGACCCGTGAAACTTACCAGTGAAACCAAGACCCGTGAAACGTCATCCGTGAAACATACCCGTGAAACTTACCCGTGAAACTTACCCGTGAAACCTTGACCCGTGAAACTTACCAGTGAAACCTAGACCCGTGAAACGTCACCCGTGAAACATACCCGTGAAACTTACCAGTGAAACCTAGACCCGTGAAACGTCACCCGTGAAACTTACCCGTGAAACTTACCCGTGAAACCTTGACCCGTGAAACTTACCAGTAAAACCTAGACCCGTGAAACATCACCCATGAAACATACCCGTGAAACTTACCCGTGAAACTTACCCGTGAAACCTTGACCCGTGAAACTTACCAGTGAAACCTAGACCCGTGAAACGTCACCTGTAAAACATACCCGTAAAACATACCCGTGAAACTTACCCGTGAAACTTACCCGTGAAACCTTGATCCGTGAAACTTTCAAGTGAAACCTAGACCCGTGAAACGTCACCCGTGAAACATACCCGTGAAACTTACCCGTGAAACTTACCCGTGAAACCTTGACCCGTGAAACTTACCAGTGAAACCTAGACCCGTGAAACTTACCAGTGAAACCTAGACCCGTGAAACGTCACCCGTGAAACTTACCCGTAAAACTTACCCGTGAAACTTACCCGTGAAACCTTGACCCGTTAAACTTACCAGTGAAACCTAGACCCGTGAAACGTCACCCGTGAAACTTACGCGTAAAACTTACCCGTGAAACTTACCCGTAAAACCTTGACCCGTGAAACTTACCAGTGAAACTTAGACCCGTGAAACGTCACCCGTGAAACTTACCCGTAAAACTTACCCGTGAAACTTACCCGTGAAACCTTGACCCGTGAAACTTACCAGTGAAACCTAGACCCGTGAAACGTCACCCGTGAAACATACCCGTGAAACTTACCCGTGAAACCTTGACCCGTGAAACTTACCAGTGAAACCAAGACCCGTGAAACGTCACCCGTGAAACATACCCGTGAAACTTACCCGTGAAACTTACCCGTGAATCCTTGACCCGTGAAACTTACCAGTGAAACCTAGACCTGTGAAACGTCACCTGTAAAACATACCCGTAAAACTTACCCGTGAAACTTACCCGTGAAACTTACCCGTGAAACTTACCCGTGAAACCTTGATCCGTGAAACTTTCCAGTGAAACCTAGACCCGTGAAACGTCACCCGTGAAACATACCCGTGAAACTTACCCGTGAAACTTACCCGTAAAACCTTGACCCGTGAAACTTACCAGTGAAACCTAGACCCGTGAAACGTCACCCGTGAAACTTACCCGTAAAACTTACCCGTGAAACTTACCCGTGAAACCTTGACCCGTGAAACTTACCAGTGAAACCTAGACCCGTGAAACGTCACCCGTGAAACATACCCGTGAAACTTACCCGTGAAACCTTGACCCGTGAAACTTACCAGTGAAACCAAGACCCGTGAAACGTCACCCGTGAAACATACCCGTGAAACTTACCCGTGAAACTTACCCGTGAATCCTTGACCCGTGAAACTTACCAGTGAAACCTAGACCCGTGAAACGTCACCTGTAAAACATACCCGTAAAACTTACCCGTGAAACTTACCCGTGAAACTTACCCGTGAAACCTTGATCCGTGAAACTTTCCAGTGAAACCTAGACCCGTGAAACGTCACCCGTGAAACATACCCGTGAAACTTACCCGTGAAACTTACCCGTGAAACTTACCCGTGAAACCTTGACCCGTGAAACTTACCAGTGAAACCTAGACCCGTGAAACATCACCCATGAAACATACCCGTGAAACTTACCCGTGAAACTTACCCGTGAAACCTTGACCCGTGAAACTTACCAGTGAAACCTAGACCCGTGAAACGTCACCTGTAAAACATACCCGTAAAACTTACCCGTGAAACTTACCCGTGAAACTTACCCGTGAAACCTTGATCCGTGAAACTTTCCAGTGAAACCTAGACCCGTGAAACGTCACCCGTGAAACATACCCGTGAAACTTACCCGTGAAACTTACCCGTGAAACCTTGACCCGTGAAACTTACCAGTGAAACCTAGACCCGTGAAACGTCACCCGTGAAACTTACCCGTAAAACTTACCCGTGAAACTTACCCGTGAAACCTTGACCCGTGAAACTTACCAGTGAAACCTAGACCCGTGAAACGTCACCCGTGAAACATACCCGTGAAACTTACCCGTGAAACCTTGACCCGTGAAACTTACCAGTGAAACCAAGACCCGTGAAACGTCACCCGTGAAACATACCCGTGAAACTTACCCGTGAAACTTACCCGTGAATCCTTGACCCGTGAAACTTACCAGTGAAACCTAGACCCGTGAAACGTCACCCGTGAAACATACCCGTGAAACTTACCCGTGAAACTTACCAGTGAAACCTAGACCCGTGAAACGTCACCTGTAAAACATACCCGTAAAACTTACCCGTGAAACTTACCCGTGAATCCTTGACCCGTGAAACTTTCCAGTGAAACCTAGACCCGTGAAACGTCACCCGTGAAACTTACCCGTAAAACTTACTAGTGAAACTTACCCGTGAAACCTTGACCCGTGAAACTTACCAGTGAAACCTAGACCCGTGAAACGTCACCCGTGAAACATACCCGTGAAACTTACCCGTGAAACTTACCCGTGAAACGTCACCTGTAAAACATACCCGTAAAACTTACCCGTGAAACTTACCCGTGAAACCTTGACCCGTGAAACTTACCAGTGAAACCAAGACCCGTGAAACGTCATCCGTGAAACATACCCGTGAAACTTACCCGTGAAACTTACCCGTGAAACCTTGACCCGTAAAACTTACCAGTGAAACCTAGACCCGTGAAACGTCACCCGTGAAACATACCCGTGAAACTTACCAGTGAAACCTAGACCCGTGAAACGTCACCCGTGAAACTTACCCGTGAAACTTACCCGTGAAACTTACCCGTGAAACCTTGACCCGTGAAACTTACCAGTAAAACCTAGACCCGTGAAACATCACCCATGAAACATACCCGTGAAACTTACTCGTGAAACTTACCCGTGAAACCTTGACCCGTGAAACTTACCAGTGAAACCTAGACCCGTGAAACGTCACCTGTAAAACATACCCGTAAAACTTACCCGTGAAACTTACCCGTGAAACTTACCCGTGAAACCATGATCCGTGAAACTTTCCAGTGAAACCTAGACCCGTGAAACGTCACCCGTGAAACATACCCGTGAAACTTACCCGTGAAACTTACCCGTGAAACCTTGATCCGTGAAACTTTCCAGTGAAACCTAGACCCGTGAAACGTCACCCGTGAAACATACCCGTGAAACTTACCCGTGAAACTTACCCGTGAAACCTTGACCCATGAAACTTACCAGTGAAACCTAGACCCGTGAAACTTACCCGTAAAACTTACCCGTGAAACTTACCCGTGAAACCTTGACCCGTGAAACTTACCAGTGAAACCTAGACCCGTGAAACGTCACCCGTGAAACATACCCGTGAAACTTACCCGTGAAACCTTGCCCCGTGAAACTTACCAGTGAAACCAAGACCCGTGAAACGTCACCCGTGAAACATACCCGTGAAACTTACCCGTGAAACTTACCCGTGAAACGTCACCTGTAAAACATACCCGTAAAACTTACCCGTGAAACTTACCCGTGAAACCTTGACCCGTGAAACTTACCAGTGAAACCAAGACCCGTGAAACGTCATCCGTGAAACATACCCGTGAAACTTACCCGTGAAACTTACCCGTGAAACCTTGACCCGTGAAACTTACCAGTGAAACCTAGACCCGTGAAACGTCACCCGTGAAACATACCCGTGAAACTTACCAGTGAAACCTAGACCCGTGAAACGTCACCCGTGAAACTTACCCGTGAAACTTACCCGTGAAACCTTGACCCGTGAAACTTACCAGTAAAACCTAGACCCGTGAAACATCACCCATGAAACATACCCGTGAAACTTACCCGTGAAACCTTGACCCGTGAAACTTACCAGTGAAACCTAGACCCGTGAAACGTCACCTGTAAAACATACCCGTAAAACATACCCGTGAAACTTACCCGTGAAACTTACCCGTGAAACCTTGATCCGTGAAACTTTCAAGTGAAACCTAGACCCGTGAAACGTCACCCGTGAAACATACCCGTGAAACTTACCCGTGAAACTTACCCGTGAAACCTTGACCCGTGAAACTTACCAGTGAAACCTAGACCCGTGAAACTTACCAGTGAAACCTAGACCCGTGAAACGTCACCCGTGAAACTTACCCGTAAAACTTACCCGTGAAACTTACCCGTGAAACCTTGACCCGTTAAACTTACCAGTGAAACCTAGACCCGTGAAACGTCACCCGTGAAACTTACGCGTAAAACTTACCCGTGAAACTTACCCGTAAAACCTTGACCCGTGAAACTTACCAGTGAAACTTAGACCCGTGAAACGTCACCCGTGAAACTTACCCGTAAAACTTACCCGTGAAACTTACCCGTGAAACCTTGACCCGTGAAACTTACCAGTGAAACCTAGACCCGTGAAACGTCACCCGTGAAACATACCCGTGAAACTTACCCGTGAAACCTTGACCCGTGAAACTTACCAGTGAAACCAAGACCCGTGAAACGTCACCCGTGAAACATACCCGTGAAACTTACCCGTGAAACTTACCCGTGAATCCTTGACCCGTGAAACTTACCAGTGAAACCTAGACCTGTGAAACGTCACCTGTAAAACATACCCGTAAAACTTACCCGTGAAACTTACCCGTGAAACTTACCCGTGAAACCTTGATCCGTGAAACTTTCCAGTGAAACCTAGACCCGTGAAACGTCACCCGTGAAACATACCCGTGAAACTTACCCGTGAAACTTACCCGTGAAACCTTGACCCGTGAAACTTACCAGTGAAACCTAGACCCGTGAAACGTCACCCGTGAAACTTACCCGTAAAACTTACCCGTGAAACTTACCCGTGAAACCTTGACCCGTGAAACTTACCAGTGAAACCTAGACCCGTGAAACGTCACCCGTGAAACATACCCGTGAAACTTACCCGTGAAACCTTGACCCGTGAAACTTACCAGTGAAACCAAGACCCGTGAAACGTCACCCGTGAAACATACCCGTGAAACTTACCCGTGAAACTTACCCGTGAATCCTTGACCCGTGAAACTTACCAGTGAAACCTAGACCCGTGAAACATACCCGTGAAACTTACCCGTGAAACTTACCAGTGAAACCTAGACCCGTGAAACGTCACCTGTAAAACATACCCGTAAAACTTACCCGTGAAACTTACCCGTGAATCCTTGACCCGTGAAACTTTCCAGTGAAACCTAGACCCGTGAAACGTCACCCGTGAAACTTACCCGTAAAACTTACCCGTGAAACTTACCCGTGAAACCTTGACCCGTGAAACTTACCAGTGAAACCTAGACCCGTGAAACGTCACCCATGAAACATACCCGTGAAACTTACCCGTGAATCTTACCCGTGAAACCTTGACCCGTGAAACTTACCAGTGAAACCTAGACCCGTGAAACGTCACCTGTAAAACATACCCGTAAAACTTACCCGTGAAACTTACCCGTGAATCCTTGACCCGTGAAACTTTCCAGTGAAACCTAGACCCGTGAAACGTCACCCGTGAAACTTACCCGTAAAACTTACCCGTGAAACTTACCCGTGAAACCTTGACCCGTGAAACTTACCAGTGAAACCTAGATCCGTGAAACGTCACCCGTGAAACATACCCGTGAAACTTACCCGTGAAACTTACCCGTGAAACGTCACCTGTAAAACATACCCGTAAAACTTACCCGTGAAACTTACCCGTGAAACCTTGACCCGTTAAACTTACCAGTGAAACCAAGACCCGTGAAACGTCATCCGTGAAACATACCCGTGAAACTTACCCGTGAAACTTACCCGTGAAACCTTGACCCGTGAAACTTACCAGTGAAACCTAGACCCGTGAAACGTCACCCGTGAAACTTACCCGTGAAACTTACCCTTGAAACCTTGACCCGTGAAACTTACCAGTAAAACCTAGACCCGTGAAACATTACCCATGAAACATACCCGTGAAACTTACCCGTGAAACTTACCCGTGAAACCTTGACCCGTGAAACTTACCAGTGAAACCTAGACCCGTGAAACGTCACCTGTAAAACATCCCCGTAAAACTTACCCGTGAAACTTACCCGTGAAACTTACCCGTGAAACCTTGATCCGTGAATTTTTCCAGTGAAACCTAGACCCGTGAAACGTCACCCGTGAAACATACCCGTGAAACTTACCCGTGAAACTTACCCGTGAAACCTTGACCCGTGAAACTTACCAGTGAAACCTAGACCCGTGAAACGTCACCCGTGAAACTTACCCGTAAAACTTACCCGTGAAACTTACCCGTGAAACCTTGACCCGTGAAACTTACCAGTGAAACCTAGACCCGTGAAACGTCACCCGTGAAACATACCCGTGAAACTTACCCGTGAAACCTTGACCCGTGAAACTTACCAGTGAAACCAAGACCCGTGAAACGTCACCCGTGAAACATACCCGTGAAACTTACCCGTGAAACTTACCCGTGAATCCTTGACCCGTGAAACTTACCAGTGAAACCTAGACCCGTGAAACGTCACCCGTGAAACATACCCGTGAAACTTACCCGTGAAACTTACCAGTGAAACCTAGACCCGTGAAACGTCACCTGTAAAACATACCCGTAAAACTTACCCGTGAAACTTACCCGTGAATCCTTGACCCGTGAAACTTTCCAGTGAAACCTAGACCCGTGAAACGTCACCCGTGAAACTTACCCGTAAAACTTACCCGTGAAACTTACCCGTGAAACCTTGACCCGTGAAACTTACCAGTGAAACCTAGACCCGTGAAACGTCACCCGTGAAACATACCCGTGAAACTTACCCGTGAAACTTACCCGTGAAACGTCACCTGTAAAACATACCCGTAAAACTTACCCGTAAAACCTTGACCCGTGAAACTTACCAGTGAAACTTAGACCCGTGAAACGTCACCCGTGAAACATACCCGTGAAACTTACCCGTGAAACTTACCCGTAAAACTTACCCGTGAAACCTTGACCCGTGAAACTTATCAGTGAAACCTAGACCCGTGAAACGTCACCCGTGAAACATACCCGTGAAACTTACCCGTGAAACTTACCCGTAAAACCTTGACCCGTGAAACTTACCAGTGAAACCTAGACCCGTGAAACGTCACCCGTGAAACATACCCGTGAAACTTACCCGTGAAACTTACCCTGAAACCTTGACCCGTGAAACTTACCAGTGAAACCTAGACCCGTGAAACGTCACCCGTGAAACATACCCGTGAAACTTACCTGTGAAACTTACCCGTGAAACCTTGACCCGTGAAACTTACCAGTGAAACCTAGACCCGTGAAACGTCACCTGTAAAACATACCCGTAAAACTTACCCGTGAAACTTACCCGTGAAACTTACCCGTGAAACGTCACCTGTAAAACATACCCGTAAAACTTACCCGTGAAACTTACCCGTGAAACCTTGACCCGTGAAACTTACCAGTGAAACCAAGACCCGTGAAACGTCATCCGTGAAACATACCCGTGAAACTTACCCGTGAAACTTACCCGTGAAACCTTGACCCGTGAAACTTACCAGTGAAACCTAGACCCGTGAAACGTCACCCGTGAAACATACCCGTGAAACTTACCAGTGAAACCTAGACCCGTGAAACGTCACCCGTGAAACTTACCCGTGAAACCTTGACCCGTGAAACTTACCAGTAAAACCTAGACCCGTGAAACATCACCCATGAAACATACCCGTGAAACTTACCCGTGAAACTTACCCGTGAAACCTTGACCCGTGAAACTTACCAGTGAAACCTAGACCCGTGAAACGTCACCTGTAAAACATACCCGTAAAACTTACCCGTGAAACTTACCCGTGAAACTTACCCGTGAAACCTTGATCCGTGAAACTTTCCAGTGAAACCTAGACCCGTGAAACGTCACCCGTGAAACATACCCGTGAAACTTACCCGTGAAACTTACCCGTGAAACCTTGACCCGTGAAACTTACCAGTGAAACCTAGACCCGTGAAACTTACCAGTGAAACCTAGACCCGTGAAACGTCACCCGTGAAACTTACCCGTAAAACTTACCCGTGAAACTTACCCGTGAAACCTTGACCCGTGAAACTTACCAGTGAAACCTAGACCCGTGAAACGTCACCCGTGAAACTTACGCGTAAAACTTACCCGTGAAACTTACCCGTAAAACCTTGACCCGTGAAACTTACCAGTGAAACTTAGACCCGTGAAACGTCACCCGTGAAACATACCCGTGAAACATACCCGTGAAACTTACCCGTGAAACTTACCCGTGAAACCTTGACCCGTGAAACTTACCAGTGAAACCTAGACCCGTGAAACGTCACCTGTAAAACATACCCGTAAAACTTACCCGTGAAACTTACCCGTGAAACTTACCCGTGAAACGTCACCTGTAAAACATACCCGTAAAACTTACCCGTGAAACTTACCCGTGAAACCTTGACCCGTTAAACTTACCAGTGAAACCAAGACCCGTGAAACGTCATCCGTGAAACATACCCGTGAAACTTACCCGTGAAACTTACCCGTGAAACCTTGACCCGTGAAACTTACCAGTGAAACCTAGACCCGTGAAACGTCACCCGTGAAACATACCCGTGAAACTTACCAGTGAAACCTAGACCCGTGAAACGTCACCCGTGAAACTTACCCGTGAAACTTACCCGTGAAACCTTGACCCGTGAAACTTACCAGTAAAACCTAGACCCGTGAAACATCACCCATGAAACATACCCGTGAAACTTACCCGTGAAACTTACCCGTGAAACCTTGACCCGTGAAACTTACCAGTGAAACCTAGACCCGTGAAACGTCACCTGTAAAACATACCCGTAAAACTTACCCGTGAAACTTACCCGTGAAACTTACCCGTGAAACGTCACCTGTAAAACATACCCGTAAAACTTACCCGTGAAACTTACCCGTGAAACCTTGACCCGTGAAACTTACCAGTGAAACCAAGACCCGTGAAACGTCATCCGTGAAACATACCCGTGAAACTTACCCGTGAAACTTACCCGTGAAACCTTGACCCGTGAAACTTACCAGTGAAACCTAGACCCGTGAAACGTCACCCGTGAAACATACCCGTGAAACTTACCAGTGAAACCTAGACCCGTGAAACGTCACCCGTGAAACTTACCCGTGAAACTTACCCGTGAAACCTTGACCCGTGAAACTTACCAGTAAAACCTAGACCCGTGAAACATCACCCATGAAACATACCCGTGAAACTTACCCGTGAAACTTACCCGTGAAACCTTGACCCGTGAAACTTACCAGTGAAACCTAGACCCGTGAAACGTCACCTGTAAAACATACCCGTAAAACTTACCCGTGAAACTTACCCGTGAAACTTACCCGTGAAACCTTGATCCGTGAAACTTTCCAGTGAAACCTAGACCCGTGAAACGTCACCCGTGAAACATACCCGTGAAACTTACCCGTGAAACTTACCCGTGAAACCTTGACCCGTGAAACTTACCAGTGAAACCTAGACCCGTGAAACTTACCAGTGAAACCTAGACCCGTGAAACGTCACCCGTGAAACTTACCCGTAAAACTTACCCGTGAAACTTACCCGTGAAACCTTGACCCGTGAAACTTACCAGTGAAACCTAGACCCGTAAAACGTCACCCGTGAAACTTACGCGTAAAACTTACCCGTGAAACTTACCCGTAAAACCTTGACCCGTGAAACTTACCAGTGAAACTTAGACCCGTGAAACGTCACCCGTGAAACATACCCGTGAAACTTACCCGTGAAACTTACCCGTAAAACTTACCCGTGAACCTTGACCCGTGAAACTTACCAGTGAAACCTAGACCCGTGAAACGTCACCCGTGAAACATACCCGTGAAACTTACCCGTGAAACTTACCCGTAAAACCTTGACCCGTGAAACTTACCAGTGAAACCTAGACCCGTGAAACGTCACCCGTGAAACATACCCGTGAAACTTACCCGTGAAACTTACCCGTGAAACCTTGACCCGTGAAACTTACCAGTGAAACCTAGACCCGTGAAACGTTACCCGTGAAACATACCCGTGAACTTACCTGTGAAACTTACCCGTGAAACCTTGACCCGTGAAACTTACCAGTGAAACCTAGACCCGTGAAACGTCACCCGTGAAACATACCCGTGAAACTTACCCGTGAAACTTACCCGTGAAACCTTGACCCGTGAAACTTACTAGTGAAACCTAGACCCGTGAAACGTCACCCGTGAAACATACCCGTGAAACTTACCCGTGAAACTTACCCGTGAAACCTTGACCCGTGAAACTTACCAGTGAAACCTAGACCCGTGAAACGTCACCCGTGAAACATACCCGTGAAACTTACCCGTGAAACTTACCCGTAAAACCTTGACCCGTGAAACTTACCAGTGAAACCTAGACCCTTGAAACATCACCCATGAAACATACCCGTGAAACTTACCCGTGAATCTTACCCGTGAAACCTTGACCCGTGAAACTTACCAGTGAAACCTAGACCCGTGAAACGTCACCTGTAAAACATACCCGTAAAACTTACCCGTGAAACTTACCCGTGAATCCTTGACCCGTGAAACTTTCCAGTGAAACCTAGACCAGTGAAACGTCACCCGTGAAACTTACCCGTAAAACTTACCCGTGAAACTTACCCGTGAAACCTTGACCCGTGAAACTTACCAGTGAAACCTAGATCCGTGAAACGTCACCCGTGAAACATACCCGTGAAACTTACCCGTGAAACTTACCCGTGAAACGTCACCTGTAAAACATACCCGTAAAACTTACCCGTGAAACTTACCCGTGAAACCTTGACCCGTTAAACTTACCAGTGAAACCAAGACCCGTGAAACGTCATCCGTGAAACATACCCGTGAAACTTACCCGTGAAACTTACCCGTGAAACCTTGACCCGTGAAACTTACCAGTGAAACCTAGACCCGTGAAACATACCCGTGAAACTTACCAGTGAAACCTAGACCCGTGAAACGTCACCCGTGAAACTTACCCGTGAAACTTACCCGTGAAACCTTGAACCGTGAAACTTACCAGTAAAACCTAGACCCGTGAAACATCACCCATGAAACATACCCGTGAAACTTACCCGTGAAACTTACCCGTGAAACCTTGACCCGTGAAACTTACCAGTGAAACCTAGACCCGTGAAACGTCACCTGTAAAACATACCCGTAAAACTTACCCGTGAAACTTACCCGTGAAACTTACCCGTGAAACCTTGATCCGTGAAACTTTCCAGTGAAACCTAGACCCGTGAAACGTCACCCGTGAAACATACCCGTGAAACTTACCCGTGAAACTTACCCGTGAAACCTTGACCCGTAAAACTTACCAGTGAAACCTAGACCCGTGAAACGTCACCCGTGAAACTTATCCGTAAAACTTACCCGTGAAACTTACCCGTGAAACCTTGACCCGTGAAACTTACCAGTGAAACCTAGACCCGTGAAACGTCACCCGTGAAACATACCCGTGAAACTTACCCGTGAAACCTTGACCCGTGAAACTTACCAGTGAAACCAAGACCCGTGAAACGTCACCCGTGAAACATACCCGTGAAACTTACCCGTGAAACTTACCCGTGAATCCTTGACCCGTGAAACTTACCAGTGAAACCTAGACCCGTGAAACGTCACCCGTGAAACATACCCGTGAAACGTCACCCGTGAAACATACCCGTGAAACTTACCCGTGAAACTTACCAGTGAAACCTAGACCCGTGAAACGTCACCTGTAAAACATACCCGTAAAACTTACCCGTGAAACTTACCCGTGAATCCTTGACCCGTGAAACTTTCCAGTGAAACCTAGACCCGTGAAACGTCACCCGTGAAACTTACCCGTAAAACTTACCCGTGAAACTTACCCGTGAAACCTTGACCCGTGAAACTTACCAGTGAAACCTAGACCCGTGAAACGTCACCCGTGAAACATACCCGTGAAACTTACCCGTGAAACTTACCCGTGAAACCTTGACCCGTGAAACTTACCAGTGAAACCTAGACCCGTGAAACGTCACCCGTGAAACATACCCGTGAAACTTACCCGTGAAACTTACACGTGAAACCTTGACCCGTGAAACTTACCAGTGAAACCTAGACCCGTGAAACGTCACCCGTGAAACATACCCGTGAAACTTACCCGTGAAACTTACCCGTGAAACCTTGACCCGTGAAACTTACTAGTGAAACCTAGACCCGTGAAACGTCACCCGTGAAACATACCCGTGAAACTTACCCGTGAAACTTACCCGTGAAACCTTGACCCGTGAAACTTACTAGTGAAACCTAGACCCGTGAAACGTCACCCGTGAAACATACCCGTGAAACTTACCCGTGAAACTTACCCGTAAAACCTTGACCCGTGAAACTTACCAGTGAAACCTAGACCCGTGAAACATCACCCATGAAACATACCCGTGAAACTTACCCGTGAATCTTACCCGTGAAACCTTGACCCGTGAAACTTACCAGTGAAACCTAGACCCGTGAAACGTCACCTGTAAAACATACCCGTAAAACTTACCCGTGAAACTTACCCGTGAATCCTTGACCCGTGAAACTTTCCAGTGAAACCTAGACCCGTGAAACGTCACCCGTGAAACTTACCCGTAAAACTTACCCGTGAAACTTACCCGTGAAACCTTGACCCGTGAAACTTACCAGTGAAACCTAGACCCGTGAAACGTCACCCGTGAAACATACCCGTGAAACTTACCCGTGAAACTTACCCGTGAAACGTCACCTGTAAAACATACCCGTAAAACTTACCCGTGAAACTTACCCGTGAAACCTTGACCCGTGAAACTTACCAGTGAAACCAAGACCCGTGAAACGTCATCCGTGAAACATACCCGTGAAACTTACCCGTGAAACTTACCCGTGAAACCTTGACCCGTGAAACTTACCAGTGAAACCTAGACCCGTGAAACGTCACCCGTGAAACATACCCGTGAAACTTACCAGTGAAACCTAGACCCGTGAAACGTCACCCGTGAAACATACCCGTGAAACTTACCCGTGAAACCTTGACCCGTGAAACTTACCAGTGAAACCAAGACCCGTGAAACGTCACCCGTGAAACATACCCGTGAAACTTACCCGTGAAACTTACCCGTGAAACGTCACCTGTAAAACATACCCGTAAAACTTACCCGTGAAACTTACCCGTGAAACCTTGACCCGTTAAACTTACCAGTGAAACCAAGACCCGTGAAACGTCATCCGTGAAACATACCCGTGAAACTTACCCGTGAAACTTACCCGTGAAACCTTGACCCGTGAAACTTACCAGTGAAACCTAGACCCGTGAAACGTCACCCGTGAAACATACCCGTGAAACTTACCAGTGAAACCTAGACCCGTGAAACGTCACCCGTGAAACTTACCCGTGAAACTTACCCGTGAAACCTTGACCCGTGAAACTTACCAGTAAAACCTAGACCCGTGAAACATCACCCATGAAACATACCCGTGAAACTTACCCGTGAAACTTACCCGTGAAACCTTGACCCGTGAAACTTACCAGTGAAACCTAGACCCGTGAAACGTCACCTGTAAAACATACCCGTAAAACTTACCCGTGAAACTTACCCGTGAAACTTACCCGTGAAACGTCACCTGTAAAACATACCCGTAAAACTTACCCGTGAAACTTACCCGTGAAACCTTGACCCGTGAAACTTACCAGTGAAACCAAGACCCGTGAAACGTCATCCGTGAAACATACCCGTGAAACTTACCCGTGAAACTTACCCGTGAAACCTTGACCCGTGAAACTTACCAGTGAAACCTAGACCCGTGAAACGTCACCCGTGAAACATACCCGTGAAACTTACCAGTGAAACCTAGACCCGTGAAACGTCACCCGTGAAACTTACCCGTGAAACTTACCCGTGAAACCTTGACCCGTGAAACTTACCAGTAAAACCTAGACCCGTGAAACATCACCCATGAAACATACCCGTGAAACTTACTCGTGAAACTTACCCGTGAAACCTTGACCCGTGAAACTTACCAGTGAAACCTAGACCCGTGAAACGTCACCTGTAAAACATACCCGTAAAACTTACCCGTGAAACTTACCCGTGAAACTTACCCGTGAAACCTTGATCCGTGAAACTTTCCAGTGAAACCTAGACCCGTGAAACGTCACCCGTGAAACATACCCGTGAAACTTACCCGTGAAACTTACCCGTGAAACCTTGACCCGTGAAACTTACCAGTGAAACCTAGACCCGTGAAACTTACCAGTGAAACCTAGACCCGTGAAACGTCACCCGTGAAACTTACCCGTAAAACTTACCCGTGAAACTTACCCGTGAAACCTTGACCCGTGAAACTTACCAGTGAAACCTAGACCCGTGAAACGTCACCCGTGAAACTTACGCGTAAAACTTACCCGTGAAACTTACCCGTAAAACCTTGACCCGTGAAACTTACCAGTGAAACTTAGACCCGTGAAACGTCACCCGTGAAACATACCCGTGAAACATACCCGTGAAACTTACCCGTGAAACTTACCCGTGAAACCTTGACCCGTGAAACTTACCAGTGAAACCTAGATCCGTGAAACGTCACCCGTGAAACATACCCGTGAAACTTACCCGTGAAACTTACCCGTGAAACGTCACCTGTAAAACATACCCGTAAAACTTACCCGTGAAACTTACCCGTGAAACCTTGACCCGTTAAACTTACCAGTGAAACCAAGACCCGTGAAACGTCATCCGTGAAACATACCCGTGAAACTTACCCGTGAAACTTACCCGTGAAACCTTGACCCGTGAAACTTACCAGTGAAACCTAGACCCGTGAAACATCACCCATGAAACATACCCGTGAAACTTACCCGTGAATCTTACCCGTTAAACCTTGACCCGTGAAACTTACCAGTGAAACCTAGACCCGTGAAACGTCACCTGTAAAACATACCCGTAAAACTTACCCGTGAAACTTACCCGTGAATCCTTGACCCGTGAAACTTTCCAGTGAAACCTAGACCAGTGAAACGTCACCCGTGAAACTTACCCGTAAAACTTACCCGTGAAACTTACCCGTGAAACCTTGACCCGTGAAACTTACCAGTGAAACCTAGATCCGTGAAACGTCACCCGTGAAACATACCCGTGAAACTTACCCGTGAAACTTACCCGTGAAACGTCACCTGTAAAACATACCCGTAAAACTTACCCGTAAAACTTACCCGTGAAACCTTGACCCGTGAAACTTACCAGTAAAACCTAGACCCGTGAAACATCACCCATGAAACATACCCGTGAAACTTACCCGTGAAACTTACCCGTGAAACCTTGACCCGTGAAACTTACCAGTGAAACCTAGACCCGTGAAACGTCACCTGTAAAACATACCCGTAAAACTTACCCGTGAAACTTACCCGTGAAACTTACCCGTGAAACCTTGATCCGTGAAACTTTCCAGTGAAACCTAGACCCGTGAAACGTCACCCGTGAAACATACCCGTGAAACTTACCCGTGAAACTTACCCGTGAAACCTTGACCCGTAAAACTTACCAGTGAAACCTAAACCCGTGAAACGTCACCCGTGAAACTTACCCGTAAAACTTACCCGTGAAACTTACCCGTGAAACCTTGACCCGTGAAACTTACCAGTGAAACCTAGACCCGTGAAACGTCACCCGTAAAACATACCCGTGAAACTTACCCGTGAAACCTTGACCCGTGAAACTTACCAGTGAAACCAAGACCCGTGAAACGTCACCCGTGAAACATACCCGTGAAACTTACCCGTGAAACTTACCCGTGAATCCTTGACCCGTGAAACTTACCAGTGAAACCTAGACCCGTGAAACGTCACCCGTGAAACATACCCGTGAAACTTACCCGTGAAACTTACCAGTGAAACCTAGACCCGTGAAACGTCACCTGTAAAACATACCCGTAAAACTTACCCGTGAAACTTACCCGTGAATCCTTGACCCGTGAAACTTTCCAGTGAAACCTAGACCCGTGAAACGTCACCCGTGAAACTTACCCGTAAAACTTACCCGTGAAACTTACCCGTGAAACCTTGACCCGTGAAACTTACCAGTGAAACCTAGACCCGTGAAACGTCACCCGTGAAACATACCCGTGAAACTTACCCGTGAAACTTACCCGTGAAACCTTGACCCGTGAAACTTACCAGTGAAACCTAGACCCGTGAAACGTCACCAGTGAAACATACCCGTGAAACTTACCCGTGAAACTTACACGTGAAACCTTGACCCGTGAAACTTACCAGTGAAACCTAGACCCGTGAAACGTCACCCGTGAAACATACCCGTGAAACTTACCCGTGAAACTTACCCGTGAAACCTTGACCCGTGAAACTTACTAGTGAAACCTAGACCCGTGAAACGTCACCCGTGAAACATACCCGTGAAACTTACCCGTGAAACTTACCCGTGAAACCTTGACCCGTGAAACTTACTAGTGAAACCTAGACCCGTGAAACGTCACCCGTGAAACATACCCGTGAAACTTACCCGTGAAACTTACCCGTAAAACCTTGACCCGTGAAACTTACCAGTGAAACCTAGACCCGTGAAACATCACCCATGAAACATACCCGTGAAACTTACCCGTGAATCTTACCCGTGAAACCTTGACCCGTGAAACTTACCAGTGAAACCTAGACCCGTGAAACGTCACCTGTAAAACATACCCGTAAAACTTACCCGTGAAACTTACCCGTGAATCCTTGACCCGTGAAACTTTCCAGTGAAACCTAGACCCGTGAAACGTCACCCGTGAAACTTACCCGTAAAACTTACCCGTGAAACTTACCCGTGAAACCTTGACCCGTGAAACTTACCAGTGAAACCTAGACCCGTGAAACGTCACCCGTGAAACATACCCGTGAAACTTACCCGTGAAACTTACCCGTGAAACGTCACCTGTAAAACATACCCGTAAAACTTACCCGTGAAACTTACCCGTGAAACCTTGACCCGTGAAACTTACCAGTGAAACCAAGACCCGTGAAACGTCATCCGTGAAACATACCCGTGAAACTTACCCGTGAAACTTACCCGTGAAACCTTGACCCGTGAAACTTACCAGTGAAACCTAGACCCGTGAAACGTCACCCGTGAAACATACCCGTGAAACTTACCAGTGAAACCTAGACCCGTGAAACGTCACCCGTGAAACATACCCGTGAAACTTACCCGTGAAACCTTGACCCGTGAAACTTACCAGTGAAACCAAGACCCGTGAAACGTCACCCGTGAAACATACCCGTGAAACTTACCCGTGAAACTTACCCGTGAAACGTCACCTGTAAAACATACCCGTAAAACTTACCCGTGAAACTTACCCGTGAAACCTTGACCCGTGAAACTTACCAGTGAAACCAAGACCCGTGAAACGTCATCCGTGAAACATACCCGTGAAACTTACCCGTGAAACTTACCCGTGAAACCTTGACCCGTGAAACCTTCCAGTGAAACCTAGACCCGTGAAACGTCACCCGTGAAACATACCCGTGAAACTTACCCGTGAAACTTACCCGTGAAACCTTGACCCGTGAAACTTACCAGTGAAACCTAGACCCGTGAAACGTCACCCGTGAAACATACCCGTGAAACTTACCCGTGAAACTTACCCGTGAAACCTTGACCCGTGAAACTTACCAGTGAAACCTAGACCCGTGAAACGTCACCCGTGAAACATACCCGTGAAACTTACCCGTGAAACTTACCCGTGAAACCTTGACCCGTGAAACTTACTAGTGAAACCTAGACCCGTGAAACGTCACCCGTGAAACATACCCGTGAAACTTACCCGTGAAACTTACCCGTGAAACCTTGACCCGTGAAACTTACTAGTGAAACCTAGACCCGTGAAACGTCACCCGTGAAACATACCCGTGAAACTTACCCGTGAAACTTACCCGTAAAACCTTGACCCGTGAAACTTACCAGTGAAACCTAGACCCGTGAAACATCACCCATGAAACATACCCGTGAAACTTACCCGTGAATCTTACCCGTGAAACCTTGACCCGTGAAACTTACCAGTGAAACCTAGACCCGTGAAACGTCACCTGTAAAACATACCCGTAAAACTTACCCGTGAAACTTACCCGTGAATCCTTGACCCGTGAAACTTTCCAGTGAAACCTAGACCCGTGAAACGTCACCCGTGAAACTTACCCGTAAAACTTACCCGTGAAACTTACCCGTGAAACCTTGACCCGTGAAACTTACCAGTGAAACCTAGACCCGTGAAACGTCACCCGTGAAACATACCCGTGAAACTTACCCGTGAAACTTACCCGTGAAACGTCACCTGTAAAACATACCCGTAAAACTTACCCGTGAAACTTACCCGTGAAACCTTGACCCGTGAAACTTACCAGTGAAACCAAGACCCGTGAAACGTCATCCGTGAAACATACCCGTGAAACTTACCCGTGAAACTTACCCGTGAAACCTTGACCTGTGAAACTTACCAGTGAAACCTAGACCCGTGAAACGTCACCCGTGAAACATACCCGTGAAACTTACCACTGAAACCTGGACCCGTGAAACGTCACCCGTGAAACTTACCCGTGAAACTTACCCGTGAAACCTTGACCCGTGAAACTTACCAGTAAAACCTAGACCCGTGAAACATCAACCATGAAACATACCCGTGAAACTTACCCGTGAAACTTACCCGTGAAACCTTGACCCGTGAAACTTACCAGTGAAACCTAGACCCGTGAAACGTCACCTGTAAAACATACCCGTAAAACTTACCCGTGAAACTTACCCGTGAAACCTTGATCCGTGAAACTTTCCAGTGAAACCTAGACCCGTGAAACGTCACCCGTGAAACATACCCGTGAAACTTACCCGTGAAACTTACCCGTGAAACCTTGACCCGTGAAACTTACCAGTGAAACCTAGACCCGTGAAACTTACCCGTAAAACTTACCCGTGAAACTTACCCGTGAAACCTTGACCCGTGAAACTTACCAGTGAAACCTAGACCCGTGAAACGTCACCCGTGAAACATACCCGTGAAACTTACCCGTGAAACCTTGCCCCGTGAAACTTACCAGTGAAACCAAGACCCGTGAAACGTCACCCGTGAAACATACCCGTGAAACTTACCCGTGAAACTTACCCGTGAAACCTTGACCCGTGAAACTTACCAGTGAAACCAAGACCCGTGAAACGTCATCCGTGAAACATACCCGTGAAACTTACCCGTGAAACTTACCCGTGAAACCTTGACCCGTGAAACTTACCAGTGAAACCTAGACCCGTGAAACGTCACCCGTGAAACATACCCGTGAAACTTACCAGTGAAACCTAGACCCGTGAAACGTCACCCGTGAAACTTACCCGTGAAACTTACCCGTGAAACCTTGACCCGTGAAACTTACCAGTAAAACCTAGACCCGTGAAACATCACCCATGAAACATACCCGTGAAACTTACCCGTGAAACTTACCAGTGAAACCTAGACCCGTGAAACGTCACCTGTAAAACATACCCGTAAAACTTACCCGTGAAACTTACCCGTGAATCCTTGACCCGTGAAACTTTCCAGTGAAACCTAGACCCGTGAAACGTCACCCGTGAAACTTACCCGTAAAACTTACCCGTGAAACTTACCCGTGAAACCTTGACCCGTGAAACTTACCAGTGAAACCTAGATCTGTGAAACGTCACCCGTGAAACATACTCGTGAAACTTACCCGTGAAACTTACCCGTGAAACGTCATCTGTAAAACATACCCGTAAAACTTACCCGTGAAACTTACCCGTGAAACCTTGACCCGTTAAACTTACCAGTGAAACCAAGACCCGTGAAACGTCATCCGTGAAACTTACCCGTGAAACTTACCCGTGAAACCTTGACCCGTGAAACTTACCAGTGAAACCTAGACCCGTGAAACGTCACCTGTAAAACTTACCCGTAAAACTTACCCGTGAAACTTACCCGTGAAACATACCCGTGAAACTTACCCGTGAAACTTACCCGTGAAACCTTGACCCGTGAAACTTACCAGTGAAACCTAGACCCGTGAAACTTACCAGTGAAACCTAGACCCGTGAAACGTCACCCGTGAAACTTACCCGTAAAACTTACCCGTGAAACTTACCCGTGAAACCTTGACCCGTGAAACTTACCAGTGAAACCTAGACCCGTGAAACGTCACCCGTGAAACTTACGCGTAAAACTTACCCGTGAAACTTACCCGTAAAACCTTGACCCGTGAAACTTACCAGTGAAACTTAGACCCGTGAAACGTCACCCGTGAAACATACCCGTGAAACTTACCCGTGAAACTTACCCGTAAAACTTACCCGTGAAACCTTGACCCGTGAAACTTACCAGTGAAACCTAGACCCGTGAAACGTCACCCGTGAAACATACCCGTGAAACTTACCCGTGAAACTTACCCGTAAAACCTTGACCCGTGAAACTTACCAGTGAAACCTAGACCCGTGAAACGTCACCCGTGAAACATACCCGTGAAACTTACCCGTGAAACTTACCCGTGAAACCTTGACCCGTGAAACTTACCAGTGAAACCTAGACCCGTGAAACGTCACCCGTGAAACATACCCGTGAAACTTACCCGTGAAACTTACCCGTGAAACTTACCCGTGAAACCTTGACCCGTGAAACTTACCAGTGAAACCTAGACCCGTGAAACGTCACCCGTGAAACATACACGTGAAACTTACCCGTGAAACTTACCCGTAAAACCTTGACCCGTGAAACTTACCAGTGAAACCTAGACCCGTGAAACATCACCCATGAAACATACCCGTGAAACTTACCCGTGAATCTTACCCGTGAAACCTTGACCCGTGAAACTTACCAGTGAAACCTAGACCCGTGAAACGTCACCCGTGAAACATACCCGTGAAACTTACCCGTGAAACTTACCCGTGAAACTTACCCGTGAAACCTTGACCCGTGAAACTTACCAGTGAAACCTAGACCCGTGAAACGTCATCCGTGAAACATACCCGTGAAACTTACCCGTGAAACTTACCCGTGAAACCTTGACCCGTGAAACCTTCCAGTGAAACCTAGACCCGTGAAACGTCACCCGTGAAACATACCCGTGAAACTTACCCGTGAAACTTACCCGTGAAACCTTGACCCGTGAAACTTACCAGTGAAACCTAGACCCGTGAAACGTCATCCGTGAAACATACCCGTGAAACTTACCCGTGAAACTTACCCGTGAAACCTTGACCCGTGAAACTTACCAGTGAAACCTAGACCCGTGAAACGTCACCCGTGAAACATACCCGTGAAACTTACCAGTGAAACCTAGACCCGTGAAACGTCACCCGTGAAACATACCCGTGAAACTTACCCGTGAAACCTTGACCCGTGAAACTTACCAGTGAAACCAAGACCCGTGAAACGTCACCCGTGAAACATACCCGTGAAACTTACCCGTGAAACTTACCCGTGAAACGTCACCTGTAAAACATACCCGTAAAACTTACCCGTGAAACTTACCCGTGAAACCTTGACCCGTGAAACTTACCAGTGAAACCAAGACCCGTGAAACGTCATCCGTGAAACATACCCGTGAAACTTACCCGTGAAACTTACCCGTGAAACCTTGACCCGTGAAACCTTCCAGTGAAACCTAGACCCGTGAAACGTCACCCGTGAAACATACCCGTGAAACTTACCCGTGAAACTTACCCGTGAAACCTTGACCCGTGAAACTTACCAGTGAAACCTAGACCCGTGAAACGTCACCCGTGAAACATACCCGTGAAACTTACCCGTGAAACTTACCCGTGAAACCTTGACCCGTGAAACTTACCAGTGAAACCTAGACCCGTGAAACGTCACCCGTGAAACATACCCGTGAAACTTACCCGTGAAACTTACCCGTGAAACCTTGACCCGTGAAACTTACTAGTGAAACCTAGACCCGTGAAACGTCACCCGTGAAACATACCCGTGAAACTTACCCGTGAAACTTACCCGTGAAACCTTGACCCGTGAAACTTACTAGTGAAACCTAGACCCGTGAAACGTCACCCGTGAAACATACCCGTGAAACTTACCCGTGAAACTTACCCGTAAAACCTTGACCCGTGAAACTTACCAGTGAAACCTAGACCCGTGAAACATCACCCATGAAACATACCCGTGAAACTTACCCGTGAATCTTACCCGTGAAACCTTGACCCGTGAAACTTACCAGTGAAACCTAGACCCGTGAAACGTCACCTGTAAAACATACCCGTAAAACTTACCCGTGAAACTTACCCGTGAATCCTTGACCCGTGAAACTTTCCAGTGAAACCTAGACCCGTGAAACGTCACCCGTGAAACTTACCCGTAAAACTTACCCGTGAAACTTACCCGTGAAACCTTGACCCGTGAAACTTACCAGTGAAACCTAGACCCGTGAAACGTCACCCGTGAAACATACCCGTGAAACTTACCCGTGAAACTTACCCGTGAAACGTCACCTGTAAAACATACCCGTAAAACTTACCCGTGAAACTTACCCGTGAAACCTTGACCCGTGAAACTTACCAGTGAAACCAAGACCCGTGAAACGTCATCCGTGAAACATACCCGTGAAACTTACCCGTGAAACTTACCCGTGAAACCTTGACCTGTGAAACTTACCAGTGAAACCTAGACCCGTGAAACGTCACCCGTGAAACATACCCGTGAAACTTACCACTGAAACCTGGACCCGTGAAACGTCACCCGTGAAACTTACCCGTGAAACTTACCCGTGAAACCTTGACCCGTGAAACTTACCAGTAAAACCTAGACCCGTGAAACATCAACCATGAAACATACCCGTGAAACTTACCCGTGAAACTTACCCGTGAAACCTTGACCCGTGAAACTTACCAGTGAAACCTAGACCCGTGAAACGTCACCTGTAAAACATACCCGTAAAACTTACCCGTGAAACTTACCCGTGAAACCTTGATCCGTGAAACTTTCCAGTGAAACCTAGACCCGTGAAACGTCACCCGTGAAACATACCCGTGAAACTTACCCGTGAAACTTACCCGTGAAACCTTGACCCGTGAAACTTACCAGTGAAACCTAGACCCGTGAAACTTACCCGTAAAACTTACCCGTGAAACTTACCCGTGAAACCTTGACCCGTGAAACTTACCAGTGAAACCTAGACCCGTGAAACGTCACCCGTGAAACATACCCGTGAAACTTACCCGTGAAACCTTGCCCCGTGAAACTTACCAGTGAAACCAAGACCCGTGAAACGTCACCCGTGAAACATACCCGTGAAACTTACCCGTGAAACTTACCCGTGAAACCTTGACCCGTGAAACTTACCAGTGAAACCAAGACCCGTGAAACGTCATCCGTGAAACATACCCGTGAAACTTACCCGTGAAACTTACCCGTGAAACCTTGACCCGTGAAACTTACCAGTGAAACCTAGACCCGTGAAACGTCACCCGTGAAACATACCCGTGAAACTTACCAGTGAAACCTAGACCCGTGAAACGTCACCCGTGAAACTTACCCGTGAAACTTACCCGTGAAACCTTGACCCGTGAAACTTACCAGTAAAACCTAGACCCGTGAAACATCACCCATGAAACATACCCGTGAAACTTACCCGTGAAACTTACCAGTGAAACCTAGACCCGTGAAACGTCACCTGTAAAACATACCCGTAAAACTTACCCGTGAAACTTACCCGTGAATCCTTGACCCGTGAAACTTTCCAGTGAAACCTAGACCCGTGAAACGTCACCCGTGAAACTTACCCGTAAAACTTACCCGTGAAACTTACCCGTGAAACCTTGACCCGTGAAACTTACCAGTGAAACCTAGATCTGTGAAACGTCACCCGTGAAACATACTCGTGAAACTTACCCGTGAAACTTACCCGTGAAACGTCATCTGTAAAACATACCCGTAAAACTTACCCGTGAAACTTACCCGTGAAACCTTGACCCGTTAAACTTACCAGTGAAACCAAGACCCGTGAAACGTCATCCGTGAAACTTACCCGTGAAACTTACCCGTGAAACCTTGACCCGTGAAACTTACCAGTGAAACCTAGACCCGTGAAACGTCACCTGTAAAACTTACCCGTAAAACTTACCCGTGAAACTTACCCGTGAAACATACCCGTGAAACTTACCCGTGAAACTTACCCGTGAAACCTTGACCCGTGAAACTTACCAGTGAAACCTAGACCCGTGAAACTTACCAGTGAAACCTAGACCCGTGAAACGTCACCCGTGAAACTTACCCGTAAAACTTACCCGTGAAACTTACCCGTGAAACCTTGACCCGTGAAACTTACCAGTGAAACCTAGACCCGTGAAACGTCACCCGTGAAACTTACGCGTAAAACTTACCCGTGAAACTTACCCGTAAAACCTTGACCCGTGAAACTTACCAGTGAAACTTAGACCCGTGAAACGTCACCCGTGAAACATACCCGTGAAACTTACCCGTGAAACTTACCCGTAAAACTTACCCGTGAAACCTTGACCCGTGAAACTTACCAGTGAAACCTAGACCCGTGAAACGTCACCCGTGAAACATACCCGTGAAACTTACCCGTGAAACTTACCCGTAAAACCTTGACCCGTGAAACTTACCAGTGAAACCTAGACCCGTGAAACGTCACCCGTGAAACATACCCGTGAAACTTACCCGTGAAACTTACCCGTGAAACCTTGACCCGTGAAACTTACCAGTGAAACCTAGACCCGTGAAACGTCACCCGTGAAACATACCCGTGAAACTTACCCGTGAAACTTACCCGTGAAACTTACCCGTGAAACCTTGACCCGTGAAACTTACCAGTGAAACCTAGACCCGTGAAACGTCACCCGTGAAACATACACGTGAAACTTACCCGTGAAACTTACCCGTAAAACCTTGACCCGTGAAACTTACCAGTGAAACCTAGACCCGTGAAACATCACCCATGAAACATACCCGTGAAACTTACCCGTGAATCTTACCCGTGAAACCTTGACCCGTGAAACTTACCAGTGAAACCTAGACCCGTGAAACGTCACCCGTGAAACATACCCGTGAAACTTACCCGTGAAACTTACCCGTGAAACTTACCCGTGAAACCTTGACCCGTGAAACTTACCAGTGAAACCTAGACCCGTGAAACGTCATCCGTGAAACATACCCGTGAAACTTACCCGTGAAACTTACCCGTGAAACCTTGACCCGTGAAACCTTCCAGTGAAACCTAGACCCGTGAAACGTCACCCGTGAAACATACCCGTGAAACTTACCCGTGAAACTTACCCGTGAAACCTTGACCCGTGAAACTTACCAGTGAAACCTAGACCCGTGAAACGTCATCCGTGAAACATACCCGTGAAACTTACCCGTGAAACTTACCCGTGAAACCTTGACCCGTGAAACTTACCAGTGAAACCTAGACCCGTGAAACGTCACCCGTGAAACATACCCGTGAAACTTACCAGTGAAACCTAGACCCGTGAAACGTCACCCGTGAAACATACCCGTGAAACTTACCCGTGAAACCTTGACCCGTGAAACTTACCAGTGAAACCAAGACCCGTGAAACGTCACCCGTGAAACATACCCGTGAAACTTACCCGTGAAACTTACCCGTGAAACGTCACCTGTAAAACATACCCGTAAAACTTACCCGTGAAACTTACCCGTGAAACCTTGACCCGTGAAACTTACCAGTGAAACCAAGACCCGTGAAACGTCATCCGTGAAACATACCCGTGAAACTTACCCGTGAAACTTACCCGTGAAACCTTGACCCGTGAAACCTTCCAGTGAAACCTAGACCCGTGAAACGTCACCCGTGAAACATACCCGTGAAACTTACCCGTGAAACTTACCCGTGAAACCTTGACCCGTGAAACTTACCAGTGAAACCTAGACCCGTGAAACGTCACCCGTGAAACATACCCGTGAAACTTACCCGTGAAACTTACCCGTGAAACCTTGACCCGTGAAACTTACCAGTGAAACCTAGACCCGTGAAACGTCACCCGTGAAACATACCCGTGAAACTTACCCGTGAAACTTACCCGTGAAACCTTGACCCGTGAAACTTACTAGTGAAACCTAGACCCGTGAAACGTCACCCGTGAAACATACCCGTGAAACTTACCCGTGAAACTTACCCGTGAAACCTTGACCCGTGAAACTTACTAGTGAAACCTAGACCCGTGAAACGTCACCCGTGAAACATACCCGTGAAACTTACCCGTGAAACTTACCCGTAAAACCTTGACCCGTGAAACTTACCAGTGAAACCTAGACCCGTGAAACATCACCCATGAAACATACCCGTGAAACTTACCCGTGAATCTTACCCGTGAAACCTTGACCCGTGAAACTTACCAGTGAAACCTAGACCCGTGAAACGTCACCTGTAAAACATACCCGTAAAACTTACCCGTGAAACTTACCCGTGAATCCTTGACCCGTGAAACTTTCCAGTGAAACCTAGACCCGTGAAACGTCACCCGTGAAACTTACCCGTAAAACTTACCCGTGAAACTTACCCGTGAAACCTTGACCCGTGAAACTTACCAGTGAAACCTAGACCCGTGAAACGTCACCCGTGAAACATACCCGTGAAACTTACCCGTGAAACTTACCCGTGAAACGTCACCTGTAAAACATACCCGTAAAACTTACCCGTGAAACTTACCCGTGAAACCTTGACCCGTGAAACTTACCAGTGAAACCAAGACCCGTGAAACGTCATCCGTGAAACATACCCGTGAAACTTACCCGTGAAACTTACCCGTGAAACCTTGACCTGTGAAACTTACCAGTGAAACCTAGACCCGTGAAACGTCACCCGTGAAACATACCCGTGAAACTTACCACTGAAACCTGGACCCGTGAAACGTCACCCGTGAAACTTACCCGTGAAACTTACCCGTGAAACCTTGACCCGTGAAACTTACCAGTAAAACCTAGACCCGTGAAACATCAACCATGAAACATACCCGTGAAACTTACCCGTGAAACTTACCCGTGAAACCTTGACCCGTGAAACTTACCAGTGAAACCTAGACCCGTGAAACGTCACCTGTAAAACATACCCGTAAAACTTACCCGTGAAACTTACCCGTGAAACCTTGATCCGTGAAACTTTCCAGTGAAACCTAGACCCGTGAAACGTCACCCGTGAAACATACCCGTGAAACTTACCCGTGAAACTTACCCGTGAAACCTTGACCCGTGAAACTTACCAGTGAAACCTAGACCCGTGAAACTTACCCGTAAAACTTACCCGTGAAACTTACCCGTGAAACCTTGACCCGTGAAACTTACCAGTGAAACCTAGACCCGTGAAACGTCACCCGTGAAACATACCCGTGAAACTTACCCGTGAAACCTTGCCCCGTGAAACTTACCAGTGAAACCAAGACCCGTGAAACGTCACCCGTGAAACATACCCGTGAAACTTACCCGTGAAACTTACCCGTGAAACCTTGACCCGTGAAACTTACCAGTGAAACCAAGACCCGTGAAACGTCATCCGTGAAACATACCCGTGAAACTTACCCGTGAAACTTACCCGTGAAACCTTGACCCGTGAAACTTACCAGTGAAACCTAGACCCGTGAAACGTCACCCGTGAAACATACCCGTGAAACTTACCAGTGAAACCTAGACCCGTGAAACGTCACCCGTGAAACTTACCCGTGAAACTTACCCGTGAAACCTTGACCCGTGAAACTTACCAGTAAAACCTAGACCCGTGAAACATCACCCATGAAACATACCCGTGAAACTTACCCGTGAAACTTACCAGTGAAACCTAGACCCGTGAAACGTCACCTGTAAAACATACCCGTAAAACTTACCCGTGAAACTTACCCGTGAATCCTTGACCCGTGAAACTTTCCAGTGAAACCTAGACCCGTGAAACGTCACCCGTGAAACTTACCCGTAAAACTTACCCGTGAAACTTACCCGTGAAACCTTGACCCGTGAAACTTACCAGTGAAACCTAGATCTGTGAAACGTCACCCGTGAAACATACTCGTGAAACTTACCCGTGAAACTTACCCGTGAAACGTCATCTGTAAAACATACCCGTAAAACTTACCCGTGAAACTTACCCGTGAAACCTTGACCCGTTAAACTTACCAGTGAAACCAAGACCCGTGAAACGTCATCCGTGAAACTTACCCGTGAAACTTACCCGTGAAACCTTGACCCGTGAAACTTACCAGTGAAACCTAGACCCGTGAAACGTCACCTGTAAAACTTACCCGTAAAACTTACCCGTGAAACTTACCCGTGAAACATACCCGTGAAACTTACCCGTGAAACTTACCCGTGAAACCTTGACCCGTGAAACTTACCAGTGAAACCTAGACCCGTGAAACTTACCAGTGAAACCTAGACCCGTGAAACGTCACCCGTGAAACTTACCCGTAAAACTTACCCGTGAAACTTACCCGTGAAACCTTGACCCGTGAAACTTACCAGTGAAACCTAGACCCGTGAAACGTCACCCGTGAAACTTACGCGTAAAACTTACCCGTGAAACTTACCCGTAAAACCTTGACCCGTGAAACTTACCAGTGAAACTTAGACCCGTGAAACGTCACCCGTGAAACATACCCGTGAAACTTACCCGTGAAACTTACCCGTAAAACTTACCCGTGAAACCTTGACCCGTGAAACTTACCAGTGAAACCTAGACCCGTGAAACGTCACCCGTGAAACATACCCGTGAAACTTACCCGTGAAACTTACCCGTAAAACCTTGACCCGTGAAACTTACCAGTGAAACCTAGACCCGTGAAACGTCACCCGTGAAACATACCCGTGAAACTTACCCGTGAAACTTACCCGTGAAACCTTGACCCGTGAAACTTACCAGTGAAACCTAGACCCGTGAAACGTCACCCGTGAAACATACCCGTGAAACTTACCCGTGAAACTTACCCGTGAAACTTACCCGTGAAACCTTGACCCGTGAAACTTACCAGTGAAACCTAGACCCGTGAAACGTCACCCGTGAAACATACACGTGAAACTTACCCGTGAAACTTACCCGTAAAACCTTGACCCGTGAAACTTACCAGTGAAACCTAGACCCGTGAAACATCACCCATGAAACATACCCGTGAAACTTACCCGTGAATCTTACCCGTGAAACCTTGACCCGTGAAACTTACCAGTGAAACCTAGACCCGTGAAACGTCACCTGTAAAACATACCCGTAAAACTTACCCGTGAAACTTACCCGTGAATCCTTGACCCGTGAAACTTTCCAGTGAAACCTAGACCCGTGAAACGTCACCCGTGAAACTTACCCGTAAAACTTACCCGTGAAACTTACCCGTGAAACCTTGACCCGTGAAACTTACCAGTGAAACCTAGATCCGTGAAACGTCACCCGTGAAACATACTCGTGAAACTTACCCGTGAAACTTACCCGTGAAACGTCACCTGTAAAACATACCCGTAAAACTTACCCGTGAAACTTACCCGTGAAACCTTGACCCGTTAAACTTACCAGTGAAACCAAGACATGTGAAACGTCATCCGTGAAACATACCCGTGAAACTTACCCGTGAAACCTTGACCCGTGAAACTTACCAGTGAAACCTAGACCCGTGAAACGTCACCCGTGAAACTTACCCGTGAAACTTACCCGTGAAACTTACCCGTGAAACCTTGACCCGTGAAACTTACCAGTGAAACCTAGACCCGTGAAACGTCACCTGTAAAACATACCCGTAAAACTTACCCGTGAAACTTACCCGTGAAACTTACCCGTGAAACCTTGATCCGTGAAACTTTCCAGTGAAACCTAGACCCGTGAAACGTCACCCGTGAAACATACCCGTGAAACTTACCCGTGAAACTTACCCGTGAAACTTACCCGTGAAACCTTGACCCGTGAAACTTACCAGTGAAACCTAGACCCGTGAAACATCACCCATGAAACATACCCGTGAAACTTACCCGTGAAACTTACCCGTGAAACCTTGACCCGTGAAACTTACCAGTGAAACCTAGACCCGTGAAACGTCACCTGTAAAACATACCCGTAAAACTTACCCGTGAAACTTACCCGTGAAACTTACCCGTGAAACCTTGATCCGTGAAACTTTCCAGTGAAACCTAGACCCGTGAAACGTCACCCGTGAAACATACCCGTGAAACTTACCCGTGAAACTTACCCGTGAAACCTTGACCCGTGAAACTTACCAGTGAAACCTAGACCCGTGAAACGTCACCCGTGAAACTTACCCGTAAAACTTACCCGTGAAACTTACCCGTGAAACCTTGACCAGTGAAACTTACCAGTGAAACCTAGACCCGTGAAACGTCACCCGTGAAACTTACCCGTAAAACTTACCCGTGAAACTTACCCGTGAAACCTTGACCCGTGAAACTTACCCGTGAAACCTTGACCCGTGAAACTTACCAGTGAAACCAAGACCCGTGAAACGTCATCCGTGAAACATACCCGTGAAACTTACCCGTGAAACTTACCCGTGAAACCTTGACCTGTGAAACTTACCAGTGAAACCTAGACCCGTGAAACGTCACCCGTGAAACATACCCGTGAAACTTACCACTGAAACCTGGACCCGTGAAACGTCACCCGTGAAACTTACCCGTGAAACTTACCCGTGAAACCTTGACCCGTGAAACTTACCAGTAAAACCTAGACCCGTGAAACATCAACCATGAAACATACCCGTGAAACTTACCCGTGAAACTTACCCGTGAAACCTTGACCCGTGAAACTTACCAGTGAAACCTAGACCCGTGAAACGTCACCTGTAAAACATACCCGTAAAACTTACCCGTGAAACTTACCCGTGAAACCTTGATCCGTGAAACTTTCCAGTGAAACCTAGACCCTTGAAACGTCACCCGTGAAACATACCCGTGAAACTTACCCGTGAAACTTACCCGTGAAACCTTGACCCGTGAAACTTACCAGTGAAACCTAGACCCGTGAAACTTACCCGTAAAACTTACCCGTGAAACTTACCCGTGAAACCTTGACCCGTGAAACTTACCAGTGAAACCTAGACCCGTGAAACGTCACCCGTGAAACATACCCGTGAAACTTACCCGTGAAACCTTGCCCCGTGAAACTTACCAGTGAAACCAAGACCCGTGAAACGTCACCCGTGAAACATACCCGTGAAACTTACCCGTGAAACTTACCCGTGAAACCTTGACCCGTGAAACTTACCAGTGAAACCAAGACCCGTGAAACGTCATCCGTGAAACATACCCGTGAAACTTACCCGTGAAACTTACCCGTGAAACCTTGACCCGTGAAACTTACCAGTGAAACCTAGACCCGTGAAACGTCACCCGTGAAACATACCCGTGAAACTTACCAGTGAAACCTAGACCCGTGAAACGTCACCCGTGAAACTTACCCGTGAAACTTACCCGTGAAACCTTGACCCGTGAAACTTACCAGTAAAACCTAGACCCGTGAAACATCACCCATGAAACATACCCGTGAAACTTACCCGTGAAACTTACCAGTGAAACCTAGACCCGTGAAACGTCACCTGTAAAACATACCCGTAAAACTTACCCGTGAAACTTACCCGTGAATCCTTGACCCGTGAAACTTTCCAGTGAAACCTAGACCCGTGAAACGTCACCCGTGAAACTTACCCGTAAAACTTACCCGTGAAACTTACCCGTGAAACCTTGACCCGTGAAACTTACCAGTGAAACCTAGATCTGTGAAACGTCACCCGTGAAACATACTCGTGAAACTTACCCGTGAAACTTACCCGTGAAACGTCATCTGTAAAACATACCCGTAAAACTTACCCGTGAAACTTACCCGTGAAACCTTGACCCGTTAAACTTACCAGTGAAACCAAGACCCGTGAAACGTCATCCGTGAAACATACCCGTGAAACTTACCCGTGAAACTTACCCGTGAAACCTTGACCCGTGAAACTTACCAGTGAAACCTAGACCCGTGAAACGTCACCTGTAAAACATACCCGTAAAACTTACCCGTGAAACTTACCCGTGAAACTTACCCGTGAAACCTTGATCCGTGAAACTTTCCAGTGAAACCTAGACCCGTGAAACGTCACCCGTGAAACATACCCGTGAAACTTACCCGTGAAACTTACCCGTGAAACCTTGACCCGTGAAACTTACCAGTGAAACCTAGACCCGTGAAACGTCACCCGTGAAACTTACCCGTAAAACTTACCCGTGAAACTTACCCGTGAAACCTTGACCCGTGAAACTTACCAGTGAAACCTAGACCCGTGAAACGTCACCCGTGAAACATACCCGTGAAACTTACCCGTGAAACCTTGACCCGTGAAACTTACCAGTGAAACCAAGACCCGTGAAACGTCACCCGTGAAACATACCCGTGAAACTTACCCGTGAAACTTACCCGTGAATCCTTGACCCGTGAAACTTACCAGTGAAACCTAGACCCGTGAAACGTCACCCGTGAAACATACCCGTGAAACTTACCCGTGAAACTTACCAGTGAAACCTAGACCCGTGAAACGTCACCTGTAAAACATACCCGTAAAACTTACCCGTGAAACTTACCCGTGAAACCTTGACCCGTGAAACTTACCAGTGAAACCTAGACCCGTGAAACGTCACCTGTAAAACATACCCGTAAAACTTACCCGTGAAACTTACCCGTGAATCCTTGACCCGTGAAACTTTCCAGTGAAACCTAGACCCGTGAAACGTCACCCGTGAAACTTACCCGTAAAACTTACCCGTGAAACTTACCCGTGAAACCTTGACCCGTGAAACTTACCAGTGAAACCTAGACCCGTGAAACGTCACCCGTGAAACATACCCGTGAAACTTACCCGTGAAACTTACCCGTGAAACGTCACCTGTAAAACATACCCGTAAAACTTACCCGTGAAACTTACCCGTGAAACCTTGACCCGTGAAACTTACCAGTGAAACCAAGACCCGTGAAACGTCATCCGTGAAACATACCCGTGAAACTTACCCGTGAAACTTACCCGTGAAACCTTGACCCGTAAAACTTACCAGTGAAACCTAGACCCGTGAAACGTCACCCGTGAAACATACCCGTGAAACTTACCAGTGAAACCTAGACCCGTGAAACGTCACCCGTGAAACTTACCCGTGAAACTTACCCGTGAAACTTACCCGTGAAACCTTGACCCGTGAAACTTACCAGTAAAACCTAGACCCGTGAAACATCACCCATGAAACATACCCGTGAAACTTACTCGTGAAACTTACCCGTGAAACCTTGACCCGTGAAACTTACCAGTGAAACCTAGACCCGTGAAACGTCACCTGTAAAACATACCCGTAAAACTTACCCGTGAAACTTACCCGTGAAACTTACCCGTGAAACCATGATCCGTGAAACTTTCCAGTGAAACCTAGACCCGTGAAACGTCACCCGTGAAACATACCCGTGAAACTTACCCGTGAAACTTACCCGTGAAACCTTGATCCGTGAAACTTTCCAGTGAAACCTAGACCCGTGAAACGTCACCCGTGAAACATACCCGTGAAACTTACCCGTGAAACTTACCCGTGAAACCTTGACCCGTGAAACTTACCAGTGAAACCTAGACCCGTGAAACTTACCCGTAAAACTTACCCGTGAAACTTACCCGTGAAACCTTGACCCGTGAAACTTACCAGTGAAACCTAGACCCGTGAAACGTCACCCGTGAAACATACCCGTGAAACTTACCCGTGAAACCTTGCCCCGTGAAACTTACCAGTGAAACCAAGACCCGTGAAACGTCACCCGTGAAACATACCCGTGAAACTTACCCGTGAAACTTACCCGTGAAACGTCACCTGTAAAACATACCCGTAAAACTTACCCGTGAAACTTACCCGTGAAACCTTGACCCGTGAAACTTACCAGTGAAACCAAGACCCGTGAAACGTCATCCGTGAAACATACCCGTGAAACTTACCCGTGAAACTTACCCGTGAAACATTGACCCGTGAAACTTACCAGTGAAACCTAGACCCGTGAAACGTCACCCGTGAAACATACCCGTGAAACTTACCAGTGAAACCTAGACCCGTGAAACGTCACCCGTGAAACTTACCCGTGAAACTTACCCGTGAAACCTTGACCCGTGAAACTTACCAGTAAAACCTAGACCCGTGAAACATACCCATGAAACATACCCGTGAAACTTACCCGTGAAACTTACCCGTGAAACCTTGACCCGTGAAACTTACCAGTGAAACCTAGACCCGTGAAACGTCACCTGTAAAACATACCCGTAAAACATACCCGTGAAACTTACCCGTGAAACTTACCCGTGAAACCTTGATCCGTGAAACTTTCAAGTGAAACCTAGACCCGTGAAACGTCACCCGTGAAACATACCCGTGAAACTTACCCGTGAAACTTACCCGTGAAACCTTGACCCGTGAAACTTACCAGTGAAACCTAGACCCGTGAAACTTACCAGTGAAACCTAGACCCGTGAAACGTCACCCGTGAAACTTACCCGTAAAACTTACCCGTGAAACTTACCCGTGAAACCTTGACCCGTTAAACTTACCAGTGAAACCTAGACCCGTGAAACGTCACCCGTGAAACTTACGCGTAAAACTTACCCGTGAAACTTACCCGTAAAACCTTGACCCGTGAAACTTACCAGTGAAACTTAGACCCGTGAAACGTCACCCGTGAAACTTACCCGTAAAACTTACCCGTGAAACTTACCCGTGAAACCTTGACCCGTGAAACTTACCAGTGAAACCTAGACCCGTGAAACGTCACCCGTGAAACATACCCGTGAAACTTACCCGTGAAACCTTGACCCGTGAAACTTACCAGTGAAACCAAGACCCGTGAAACGTCACCCGTGAAACATACCCGTGAAACTTACCCGTGAAACTTACCCGTGAATCCTTGACCCGTGAAACTTACCAGTGAAACCTAGACCTGTGAAACGTCACCTGTAAAACATACCCGTAAAACTTACCCGTGAAACTTACCCGTGAAACTTACCCGTGAAACTTACCCGTGAAACCTTGATCCGTGAAACTTTCCAGTGAAACCTAGACCCGTGAAACGTCACCCGTGAAACATACCCGTGAAACTTACCCGTGAAACTTACCCGTAAAACCTTGACCCGTGAAACTTACCAGTGAAACCTAGACCCGTGAAACGTCACCCGTGAAACTTACCCGTAAAACTTACCCGTGAAACTTACCCGTGAAACCTTGACCCGTGAAACTTACCAGTGAAACCTAGACCCGTGAAACGTCACCCGTGAAACATACCCGTGAAACTTACCCGTGAAACCTTGACCCGTGAAACTTACCAGTGAAACCAAGACCCGTGAAACGTCACCCGTGAAACATACCCGTGAAACTTACCCGTGAAACTTACCCGTGAATCCTTGACCCGTGAAACTTACCAGTGAAACCTAGACCCGTGAAACGTCACCTGTAAAACATACCCGTAAAACTTACCCGTGAAACTTACCCGTGAAACTTACCCGTGAAACCTTGATCCGTGAAACTTTCCAGTGAAACCTAGACCCGTGAAACGTCACCCGTGAAACATACCCGTGAAACTTACCCGTGAAACTTACCCGTGAAACTTACCCGTGAAACCTTGACCCGTGAAACTTACCAGTGAAACCTAGACCCGTGAAACATCACCCATGAAACATACCCGTGAAACTTACCCGTGAAACTTACCCGTGAAACCTTGACCCGTGAAACTTACCAGTGAAACCTAGACCCGTGAAACGTCACCTGTAAAACATACCCGTAAAACTTACCCGTGAAACTTACCCGTGAAACTTACCCGTGAAACCTTGATCCGTGAAACTTTCCAGTGAAACCTAGACCCGTGAAACGTCACCCGTGAAACATACCCGTGAAACTTACCCGTGAAACTTACCCGTGAAACCTTGACCCGTGAAACTTACCAGTGAAACCTAGACCCGTGAAACGTCACCCGTGAAACTTACCCGTAAAACTTACCCGTGAAACTTACCCGTGAAACCTTGACCCGTGAAACTTACCAGTGAAACCTAGACCCGTGAAACGTCACCCGTGAAACATACCCGTGAAACTTACCCGTGAAACCTTGACCCGTGAAACTTACCAGTGAAACCAAGACCCGTGAAACGTCACCCGTGAAACATACCCGTGAAACTTACCCGTGAAACTTACCCGTGAATCCTTGACCCGTGAAACTTACCAGTGAAACCTAGACCCGTGAAACGTCACCCGTGAAACATACCCGTGAAACTTACCCGTGAAACTTACCAGTGAAACCTAGACCCGTGAAACGTCACCTGTAAAACATACCCGTAAAACTTACCCGTGAAACTTACCCGTGAATCCTTGACCCGTGAAACTTTCCAGTGAAACCTAGACCCGTGAAACGTCACCCGTGAAACTTACCCGTAAAACTTACTAGTGAAACTTACCCGTGAAACCTTGACCCGTGAAACTTACCAGTGAAACCTAGACCCGTGAAACGTCACCCGTGAAACATACCCGTGAAACTTACCCGTGAAACTTACCCGTGAAACGTCACCTGTAAAACATACCCGTAAAACTTACCCGTGAAACTTACCCGTGAAACCTTGACCCGTGAAACTTACCAGTGAAACCAAGACCCGTGAAACGTCATCCGTGAAACATACCCGTGAAACTTACCCGTGAAACTTACCCGTGAAACCTTGACCCGTAAAACTTACCAGTGAAACCTAGACCCGTGAAACGTCACCCGTGAAACATACCCGTGAAACTTACCAGTGAAACCTAGACCCGTGAAACGTCACCCGTGAAACTTACCCGTGAAACTTACCCGTGAAACTTACCCGTGAGACCTTGACCCGTGAAACTTACCAGTAAAACCTAGACCCGTGAAACATCACCCATGAAACATACCCGTGAAACTTACTCGTGAAACTTACCCGTGAAACCTTGACCCGTGAAACTTACCAGTGAAACCTAGACCCGTGAAACGTCACCTGTAAAACATACCCGTAAAACTTACCCGTGAAACTTACCCGTGAAACTTACCCGTGAAACCATGATCCGTGAAACTTTCCAGTGAAACCTAGACCCGTGAAACGTCACCCGTGAAACATACCCGTGAAACTTACCCGTGAAACTTACCCGTGAAACCTTGATCCGTGAAACTTTCCAGTGAAACCTAGACCCGTGAAACGTCACCCGTGAAACATACCCGTGAAACTTACCCGTGAAACTTACCCGTGAAACCTTGACCCATGAAACTTACCAGTGAAACCTAGACCCGTGAAACTTACCCGTAAAACTTACCCGTGAAACTTACCCGTGAAACCTTGACCCGTGAAACTTACCAGTGAAACCTAGACCCGTGAAACGTCACCCGTGAAACATACCCGTGAAACTTACCCGTGAAACCTTGCCCCGTGAAACTTACCAGTGAAACCAAGACCCGTGAAACGTCACCCGTGAAACATACCCGTGAAACTTACCCGTGAAACTTACCCGTGAAACGTCACCTGTAAAACATACCCGTAAAACTTACCCGTGAAACTTACCCGTGAAACCTTGACCCGTGAAACTTACCAGTGAAACCAAGACCCGTGAAACGTCATCCGTGAAACATACCCGTGAAACTTACCCGTGAAACTTACCCGTGAAACCTTGACCCGTGAAACTTACCAGTGAAACCTAGACCCGTGAAACGTCACCCGTGAAACATACCCGTGAAACTTACCAGTGAAACCTAGACCCGTGAAACGTCACCCGTGAAACTTACCCGTGAAACTTACCCGTGAAACCTTGACCCGTGAAACTTACCAGTAAAACCTAGACCCGTGAAACATCACCCATGAAACATACCCGTGAAACTTACCCGTGAAACCTTGACCCGTGAAACTTACCAGTGAAACCTAGACCCGTGAAACGTCACCTGTAAAACATACCCGTAAAACATACCCGTGAAACTTACCCGTGAAACTTACCCGTGAAACCTTGATCCGTGAAACTTTCAAGTGAAACCTAGACCCGTGAAACGTCACCCGTGAAACATACCCGTGAAACTTACCCGTGAAACTTACCCGTGAAACCTTGACCCGTGAAACTTACCAGTGAAACCTAGACCCGTGAAACTTACCAGTGAAACCTAGACCCGTGAAACGTCACCCGTGAAACTTACCCGTAAAACTTACCCGTGAAACTTACCCGTGAAACCTTGACCCGTTAAACTTACCAGTGAAACCTAGACCCGTGAAACGTCACCCGTGAAACTTACGCGTAAAACTTACCCGTGAAACTTACCCGTAAAACCTTGACCCGTGAAACTTACCAGTGAAACTTAGACCCGTGAAACGTCACCCGTGAAACTTACCCGTAAAACTTACCCGTGAAACTTACCCGTGAAACCTTGACCCGTGAAACTTACCAGTGAAACCTAGACCCGTGAAACGTCACCCGTGAAACATACCCGTGAAACTTACCCGTGAAACCTTGACCCGTGAAACTTACCAGTGAAACCAAGACCCGTGAAACGTCACCCGTGAAACATACCCGTGAAACTTACCCGTGAAACTTACCCGTGAATCCTTGACCCGTGAAACTTACCAGTGAAACCTAGACCTGTGAAACGTCACCTGTAAAACATACCCGTAAAACTTACCCGTGAAACTTACCCGTGAAACTTACCCGTGAAACCTTGATCCGTGAAACTTTCCAGTGAAACCTAGACCCGTGAAACGTCACCCGTGAAACATACCCGTGAAACTTACCCGTGAAACTTACCCGTGAAACCTTGACCCGTGAAACTTACCAGTGAAACCTAGACCCGTGAAACGTCACCCGTGAAACTTACCCGTAAAACTTACCCGTGAAACTTACCCGTGAAACCTTGACCCGTGAAACTTACCAGTGAAACCTAGACCCGTGAAACGTCACCCGTGAAACATACCCGTGAAACTTACCCGTGAAACCTTGACCCGTGAAACTTACCAGTGAAACCAAGACCCGTGAAACGTCACCCGTGAAACATACCCGTGAAACTTACCCGTGAAACTTACCCGTGAATCCTTGACCCGTGAAACTTACCAGTGAAACCTAGACCCGTGAAACATACCCGTGAAACTTACCCGTGAAACTTACCAGTGAAACCTAGACCCGTGAAACGTCACCTGTAAAACATACCCGTAAAACTTACCCGTGAAACTTACCCGTGAATCCTTGACCCGTGAAACTTTCCAGTGAAACCTAGACCCGTGAAACGTCACCCGTGAAACTTACCCGTAAAACTTACCCGTGAAACTTACCCGTGAAACCTTGACCCGTGAAACTTACCAGTGAAACCTAGACCCGTGAAACGTCACCCATGAAACATACCCGTGAAACTTACCCGTGAATCTTACCCGTGAAACCTTGACCCGTGAAACTTACCAGTGAAACCTAGACCCGTGAAACGTCACCTGTAAAACATACCCGTAAAACTTACCCGTGAAACTTACCCGTGAATCCTTGACCCGTGAAACTTTCCAGTGAAACCTAGACCCGTGAAACGTCACCCGTGAAACTTACCCGTAAAACTTACCCGTGAAACTTACCCGTGAAACCTTGACCCGTGAAACTTACCAGTGAAACCTAGATCCGTGAAACGTCACCCGTGAAACATACCCGTGAAACTTACCCGTGAAACTTACCCGTGAAACGTCACCTGTAAAACATACCCGTAAAACTTACCCGTGAAACTTACCCGTGAAACCTTGACCCGTTAAACTTACCAGTGAAACCAAGACCCGTGAAACGTCATCCGTGAAACATACCCGTGAAACTTACCCGTGAAACTTACCCGTGAAACCTTGACCCGTGAAACTTACCAGTGAAACCTAGACCCGTGAAACGTCACCCGTGAAACTTACCCGTGAAACTTACCCGTGAAACCTTGACCCGTGAAACTTACCAGTAAAACCTAGACCCGTGAAACATTACCCATGAAACATACCCGTGAAACTTACCCGTGAAACTTACCCGTGAAACCTTGACCCGTGAAACTTACCAGTGAAACCTAGACCCGTGAAACGTCACCTGTAAAACATCCCCGTAAAACTTACCCGTGAAACTTACCCGTGAAACTTACCCGTGAAACCTTGATCCGTGAATTTTTCCAGTGAAACCTAGACCCGTGAAACGTCACCCGTGAAACATACCCGTGAAACTTACCCGTGAAACTTACCCGTGAAACCTTGACCCGTGAAACTTACCAGTGAAACCTAGACCCGTGAAACGTCACCCGTGAAACTTACCCGTAAAACTTACCCGTGAAACTTACCCGTGAAACCTTGACCCGTGAAACTTACCAGTGAAACCTAGACCCGTGAAACGTCACCCGTGAAACATACCCGTGAAACTTACCCGTGAAACCTTGACCCGTGAAACTTACCAGTGAAACCAAGACCCGTGAAACGTCACCCGTGAAACATACCCGTGAAACTTACCCGTGAAACTTACCCGTGAATCCTTGACCCGTGAAACTTACCAGTGAAACCTAGACCCGTGAAACGTCACCCGTGAAACATACCCGTGAAACTTACCCGTGAAACTTACCAGTGAAACCTAGACCCGTGAAACGTCACCTGTAAAACATACCCGTAAAACTTACCCGTGAAACTTACCCGTGAATCCTTGACCCGTGAAACTTTCCAGTGAAACCTAGACCCGTGAAACGTCACCCGTGAAACTTACCCGTAAAACTTACCCGTGAAACTTACCCGTGAAACCTTGACCCGTGAAACTTACCAGTGAAACCTAGACCCGTGAAACGTCACCCGTGAAACATACCCGTGAAACTTACCCGTGAAACTTACCCGTGAAACGTCACCTGTAAAACATACCCGTAAAACTTACCCGTAAAACCTTGACCCGTGAAACTTACCAGTGAAACTTAGACCCGTGAAACGTCACCCGTGAAACATACCCGTGAAACTTACCCGTGAAACTTACCCGTAAAACTTACCCGTGAAACCTTGACCCGTGAAACTTATCAGTGAAACCTAGACCCGTGAAACGTCACCCGTGAAACATACCCGTGAAACTTACCCGTGAAACTTACCCGTAAAACCTTGACCCGTGAAACTTACCAGTGAAACCTAGACCCGTGAAACGTCACCCGTGAAACATACCCGTGAAACTTACCCGTGAAACTTACCCTGAAACCTTGACCCGTGAAACTTACCAGTGAAACCTAGACCCGTGAAACGTCACCCGTGAAACATACCCGTGAAACTTACCTGTGAAACTTACCCGTGAAACCTTGACCCGTGAAACTTACCAGTGAAACCTAGACCCGTGAAACGTCACCCGTGAAACATACCCGTGAAACTTACCCGTGAAACTTACCCGTGAAACCTTGACCTGTGAAACTTACTAGTGAAACCTAGACCCGTGAAACGTCACCCGTGAAACATACCCGTGAAACTTACCCGTGAAACTTACAAGTGAAACCTTGACCCGTGAAACTTACCAGTGAAACCTAGACCCGTGAAACGTCACCCGTGAAACATACCCGTGAAACTTACCCGTGAAACTTACCCGTAAAACCTTGACCCGTGAAACTTACCAGTGAAACCTAGACCCGTGAAACATCACCCATGAAACATACCCGTGAAACTTACCCGTGAATCTTACCCGTGAAACCTTGACCCGTGAAACTTACCAGTGAAACCTAGACCCGTGAAACGTCACCTGTAAAACATACCCGTAAAACTTACCCGTGAAACTTACCCGTGAATCCTTGACCCGTGAAACTTTCCAGTGAAACCTAGACCCGTGAAACGTCACCCGTGAAACTTACCCGTAAAACTTACCCGTGAAACTTACCCGTGAAACCTTGACCCGTGAAACTTACCAGTGAAACCTAGACCCGTGAAACGTCACCCGTGAAACATACCCGTGAAACTTACCCGTGAAACTTACCCGTGAAACGTCACCTGTAAAACATACCCGTAAAACTTACCCGTAAAACCTTGACCCGTGAAACTTACCAGTGAAACTTAGACCCGTGAAACGTCACCCGTGAAACATACCCGTGAAACTTACCCGTGAAACTTACCCGTAAAACTTACCCGTGAAACCTTGACCCGTGAAACTTATCAGTGAAACCTAGACCCGTGAAACGTCACCCGTGAAACATACCCGTGAAACTTACCCGTGAAACTTACCCGTAAAACCTTGACCCGTGAAACTTACCAGTGAAACCTAGACCCGTGAAACGTCACCCGTGAAACATACCCGTGAAACTTACCCGTGAAACTTACCCTGAAACCTTGACCCGTGAAACTTACCAGTGAAACCTAGACCCGTGAAACGTCACCCGTGAAACATACCCGTGAAACTTACCTGTGAAACTTACCCGTGAAACCTTGACCCGTGAAACTTACCAGTGAAACCTAGACCCGTGAAACGTCACCCGTGAAACATACCCGTGAAACTTACCCGTGAAACTTACCCGTGAAACCTTGACCTGTGAAACTTACTAGTGAAACCTAGACCCGTGAAACGTCACCCGTGAAACATACCCGTGAAACTTACCCGTGAAACTTACAAGTGAAACCTTGACCCGTGAAACTTACCAGTGAAACCTAGACCCGTGAAACGTCACCCGTGAAACATACCCGTGAAACTTACCCGTGAAACTTACCCGTAAAACCTTGACCCGTGAAACTTACCAGTGAAACCTAGACCCGTGAAACATCACCCATGAAACATACCCGTGAAACTTACCCGTGAATCTTACCCGTGAAACCTTGACCCGTGAAACTTACCAGTGAAACCTAGACCCGTGAAACGTCACCTGTAAAACATACCCGTAAAACTTACCCGTGAAACTTACCCGTGAATCCTTGACCCGTGAAACTTTCCAGTGAAACCTAGACCCGTGAAACGTCACCCGTGAAACTTACCCGTAAAACTTACCCGTGAAACTTACCCGTGAAACCTTGACCCGTGAAACTTACCAGTGAAACCTAGATCCGTAAAACGTCACCCGTGAAACATACCCGTGAAACTTACCCGTGAAACTTACCCGTGAAACGTCACCTGTAAAACATACCCGTAAAACTTACCCGTGAAACTTACCCGTGAAACCTTGACCCGTTAAACTTACCAGTGAAACCAAGACCCGTGAAACGTCATCCGTGAAACATACCCGTGAAACTTACCCGTGAAACTTACCCGTGAAACCTTGACCCGTGAAACTTACCAGTGAAACCTAGACCCGTGAAACGTCACCCGTGAAACATACCCGTGAAACTTACCAGTGAAACCTAGACCCGTGAAACGTCACCCGTGAAACTTACCCGTGAAACTTACCCGTGAAACCTTGACCCGTGAAACTTACCAGTAAAACCTAGACCCGTGAAACATCACCCATGAAACATACCCGTGAAACTTACCCGTGAAACTTACCCGTGAAACCTTGACCCGTGAAACTTACCAGTGAAACCTAGACCCGTGAAACGTCACCTGTAAAACATACCCGTAAAACTTACCCGTGAAACTTACCCGTGAAACTTACCCGTGAAACGTCACCTGTAAAACATACCCGTAAAACTTACCCGTGAAACTTACCCGTGAAACCTTGACCCGTGAAACTTACCAGTGAAACCAAGACCCGTGAAACGTCATCCGTGAAACATACCCGTGAAACTTACCCGTGAAACTTACCCGTGAAACCTTGACCCGTGAAACTTACCAGTGAAACCTAGACCCGTGAAACGTCACCCGTGAAACATACCCGTGAAACTTACCAGTGAAACCTAGACCCGTGAAACGTCACCCGTGAAACTTACCCGTGAAACTTACCCGTGAAACCTTGACCCGTGAAACTTACCAGTAAAACCTAGACCCGTGAAACATCACCCATGAAACATACCCGTGAAACTTACCCGTGAAACTTACCCGTGAAACCTTGACCCGTGAAACTTACCAGTGAAACCTAGACCCGTGAAACGTCACCTGTAAAACATACCCGTAAAACTTACCCGTGAAACTTACCCGTGAAACTTACCCGTGAAACCTTGATCCGTGAAACTTTACAGTGAAACCTAGACCCGTGAAACGTCACCCGTGAAACATACCCGTGAAACTTACCCGTGAAACTTACCCGTGAAACCTTGACCCGTGAAACTTACCAGTGAAACCTAGACCCGTGAAACTTACCAGTGAAACCTAGACCCGTGAAACGTCACCCGTGAAACTTACCCGTAAAACTTACCCGTGAAACTTACCCGTGAAACCTTGACCCGTGAAACTTACCAGTGAAACCTAGACCCGTGAAACGTCACCCGTGAAACTTACGCGTAAAACTTACCCGTGAAACTTACCCGTAAAACCTTGACCCGTGAAACTTACCAGTGAAACTTAGACCCGTGAAACGTCACCCGTGAAACATACCCGTGAAACTTACCCGTGAAACTTACCCGTAAAACTTACCCGTGAACCTTGACCCGTGAAACTTACCAGTGAAACCTAGACCCGTGAAACGTCACCCGTGAAACATACCCGTGAAACTTACCCGTGAAACTTACCCGTAAAACCTTGACCCGTGAAACTTACCAGTGAAACCTAGACCCGTGAAACGTCACCCGTGAAACATACCCGTGAAACTTACCCGTGAAACTTACCCGTGAAACCTTGACCCGTGAAACTTACCAGTGAAACCTAGACCCGTGAAACGTTACCCGTGAAACATACCCGTGAACTTACCTGTGAAACTTACCCGTGAAACCTTGACCCGTGAAACTTACCAGTGAAACCTAGACCCGTGAAACGTCACCCGTGAAACATACCCGTGAAACTTACCCGTGAAACTTACCCGTGAAACCTTGACCCGTGAAACTTACTAGTGAAACCTAGACCTGTGAAACGTCACCCGTGAAAAATACCCGTGAAACTTACCCGTGAAACTTACCCGTGAAACCTTGACCCGTGAAACTTACCAGTGAAACCTAGACCCGTGAAACGTCACCCGTGAAACATACCCGTGAAACTTACCCGTGAAACTTACCCGTAAAACCTTGACCCGTGAAACTTACCAGTGAAACCTAGACCCTTGAAACATCACCCATGAAACATACCCGTGAAACTTACCCGTGAATCTTACCCGTGAAACCTTGACCCGTGAAACTTACCAGTGAAACCTAGACCCGTGAAACGTCACCTGTAAAACATACCCGTAAAACTTACCCGTGAAACTTACCCGTGAATCCTTGACCCGTGAAACTTTCCAGTGAAACCTAGACCAGTGAAACGTCACCCGTGAAACTTACCCGTAAAACTTACCCGTGAAACTTACCCGTGAAACCTTGACCCGTGAAACTTACCAGTGAAACCTAGATCCGTGAAACGTCACCCGTGAAACATACCCGTGAAACTTACCCGTGAAACTTACCCGTGAAACGTCACCTGTAAAACATACCCGTAAAACTTACCCGTGAAACTTACCCGTGAAACCTTGACCCGTTAAACTTACCAGTGAAACCAAGACCCGTGAAACGTCATCCGTGAAACATACCCGTGAAACTTACCCGTGAAACTTACCCGTGAAACCTTGACCCGTGAAACTTACCAGTGAAACCTAGACCCGTGAAACGTCACCCGTGAAACATACCCGTGAAACTTACCAGTGAAACCTAGACCCGTGAAACGTCACCCGTGAAACTTACCCGTGAAACTTACCCGTGAAACCTTGACCCGTGAAACTTACCAGTAAAACCTAGACCCGTGAAACATCACCCATGAAACATACCCGTGAAACTTACCCGTGAAACTTACCCGTGAAACCTTGACCCGTGAAACTTACCAGTGAAACCTAGACCCGTGAAACGTCACCTGTAAAACATACCCGTAAAACTTACCCGTGAAACTTACCCGTGAAACTTACCCGTGAAACCTTGATCCGTGAAACTTTCCAGTGAAACCTAGACCCGTGAAACGTCACCCGTGAAACATACCCGTGAAACTTACCCGTGAAACTTACCCGTGAAACCTTGACCCGTAAAACTTACCAGTGAAACCTAGACCCGTGAAACGTCACCCGTGAAACTTACCCGTAAAACTTACCCGTGAAACTTACCCGTGAAACCTTGACCCGTGAAACTTACCAGTGAAACCTAGACCCGTGAAACGTCACCCGTGAAACATACCCGTGAAACTTACCCGTGAAACCTTGACCCGTGAAACTTACCAGTGAAACCAAGACCCGTGAAACGTCACCCGTGAAACATACCCGTGAAACTTACCCGTGAAACTTACCCGTGAATCCTTGACCCGTGAAACTTACCAGTGAAACCTAGACCCGTGAAACGTCACCCGTGAAACATACCCGTGAAACTTACCCGTGAAACTTACCAGTGAAACCTAGACCCGTGAAACGTCACCTGTAAAACATACCCGTAAAACTTACCCGTGAAACTTACCCGTGAATCCTTGACCCGTGAAACTTTCCAGTGAAACCTAGACCCGTGAAACGTCACCCGTGAAACTTACCCGTAAAACTTACCCGTGAAACTTACCCGTGAAACCTTGACCCGTGAAACTTACCAGTGAAACCTAGACCCGTGAAACGTCACCCGTGAAACATACCCGTGAAACTTACCCGTGAAACTTACCCGTGAAACCTTGACCCGTGAAACTTACCAGTGAAACCTAGACCCGTGAAACGTCACCCGTGAAACATACCCGTGAAACTTACCCGTGAAACTTACACGTGAAACCTTGACCCGTGAAACTTACCAGTGAAACCTAGACCCGTGAAACGTCACCCGTGAAACATACCCGTGAAACTTACCCGTGAAACTTACCCGTGAAACCTTGACCCGTGAAACTTACTAGTGAAACCTAGACCCGTGAAACGTCACCCGTGAAACATACCCGTGAAACTTACCCGTGAAACTTACCCGTGAAACCTTGACCCGTGAAACTTACTAGTGAAACCTAGACCCGTGAAACGTCACCCGTGAAACATACCCGTAAAAATTACCCGTGAAACTTACCCGTAAAACCTTGACCCGTGAAACTTACCAGTGAAACCTAGACCCGTGAAACATCACCCATGAAACATACCCGTGAAACTTACCCGTGAATCTTACCCGTGAAACCTTGACCCGTGAAACTTACCAGTGAAACCTAGACCCGTGAAACGTCACCTGTAAAACATACCCGTAAAACTTACCTTGAAACTTACCCGTGAATCCTTGACCCGTGAAACTTTCCAGTGAAACCTAGACCCGTGAAACGTCACCCGTGAAACTTACCCGTAAAACTTACCCGTGAAACTTACCCGTGAAACCTTGACCCGTGAAACTTACCAGTGAAACCTAGACCCGTGAAACGTCACCCGTGAAACATACCCGTGAAACTTACCCGTGAAACTTACCCGTGAAACGTCACCTGTAAAACATACCCGTGAAACTTACCCGTGAAACTTACCCGTGAAACCATGATCCGTGAAACTTTCCAGTGAAACCTAGACCCGTGAAACGTCACCCGTGAAACGTCACCCGTGAAACATACCCGTGAAACTTACCCGTGAAACTTACCCGTGAAACCTTGACCCGTGAAACTTACCAGTGAAACCTAGACCCGTGAAACGTCACCCGTGAAACATACCCGTGAAACTTACCCGTGAAACTTACCCGTAAAACCTTGACCCGTGAAACTTACCAGTGAAACCTAGACCCGTGAAACGTCACCCGTGAAACATACCCGTGAAACTTTCCAGTGAAACCTAGACCCGTGAATCCTTGACCCGTGAAACTTTCCAGTGAAACCTAGACCCGTGAAACGTCACCCGTGAAACTTACCCGTGAAACTTACCCGTGAAACCTTGACCCGTGAAACTTACCAGTGAAACCTAGACCCGTGAAACGTCACCCGTGATACATACCCGTGAAACTTACCCGTGAAACTTACCCGTGAAACGTCACCTGTAAAACATACCCGTAAAACTTACCCGTGAAACTTACCCGTGAAACCTTGACCCGTGAAACTTACCAGTGAAACCAAGACCCGTGAAACGTCATCCGTGAAACATACCCGTGAAACTTACCCGTGAAACTTACCCGTGAAACCTTGACCCGTGAAACTTACCAGTGAAACCTAGACCCGTGAAACGTCACCCGTGAAACATACCCGTGAAACTTACCAGTGAAACCTAGACCCGTGAAACGTCACCCGTAAAACTTACCCGTGAAACTTACCCGTGAAACTTACCCGTGAAACCTTGACCCGTGAAACTTACCAGTAAAACCTAGACCCGTGAAACATCACCCATGAAACATACCCGTGAAACTTACCCGTGAAACTTACCCGTGAAACCTTGACCCGTGAAACTTACCAGTGAAACCTAGACCCGTGAAACGTCACCTGTAAAACATACCCGTAAAACTTACCCGTGAAACTTACCCGTGAAACTTACCCGGGAAACCATGATCCGTGAAACTTTCCAGTGAAACCTAGACCCGTGAAACGTCACCCGTGAAACGTCACCCGTGAAACATACCCGTGAAACTTACCCGTGAAACTTACCCGTGAAACCTTGACCCGTGAAACTTACCAGTGAAACCTAGACCCGTGAAACGTCACCCGTGAAACATACCCGTGAAACTTACCCGTGAAACTTACCCGTAAAACCTTGACCCGTGAAACTTACCAGTGAAACCTAGACCCGTGAAACGTCACCCGTGAAACATACCCGTAAAACTTACCCGTGAAACTTACCCGTGAATCCTTGACCCGTGAAACTTTCCAGTGAAACCTAGACCCGTGAAACGTCACCCGTGAAACTTACCCGTAAAACTTACCCGTGAAACTTACCCGTGAAACCTTGACCCGTGAAACTTACCAGTGAAACCTAGACCCGTGAAACGTCACCCGTGAAACATACCCGTGAAACTTACCCGTGAAACTTACCCGTGAAACGTCACCTGTAAAACATACCCGTAAAACTTACCCGTGAAACTTACCCGTGAAACCTTGACCCGTGAAACTTACCAGTGAAACCAAGACCCGTGAAACGTCATCCGTGAAACATACCCGTGAAACTTACCCGTGAAACTTACCCGTGAAACCTTGACCCGTGAAACTTACCAGTGAAACCTAGACCCGTGAAACGTCACCCGTGAAACATACCCGTGAAACTTACCAGTGAAACCTAGACCCGTGAAACGTCACCCGTAAAACTTACCCGTGAAACTTACCCGTGAAACTTACCCGTGAAACCTTGACCCGTAAAACTTACCAGTAAAACCTAGACCCGTGAAACATCACCCATGAAACATACCCGTGAAACTTACCCGTGAAACTTACCCGTGAAACCTTGACCCGTGAAACTTACCAGTGAAACCTAGACCCGTGAAACGTCACCTGTAAAACATACCCGTAAAACTTACCCGTGAAACTTACCCGTGAAACTTACCCGTGAAACCTTGATCCGTGAAACTTTCCAGTGAAACCTAGACCCGTGAAACGTCACCCGTGAAACATACCCGGGAAACTTACCCGTGAAACTTACCCGTGAAACCTTGACCCGTGAAACTTACCAGTGAAACGTCACCCGTGAAACATACCCGTGAAACTTACCCGTGAAACTTACCCGTAAAACCTTGACCCGTGAAACTTACCAGTGAAACCTAGACCCGTGAAACGTCACCCGTGAAACATACCCGTGAAACTTACCCGTGAAACCTTGACCCGTGAAACTTACCAGTGAAACCAAGACCCGTGAAACGTCACCCGTGAAACATACCCGTGAAACTTACCCGTGAAACTTACCCGTGAATCCTTGACCCGTGAAACTTACCAGTGAAACCTAGACCCGTGAAACGTCACCCGTGAAACATACCCGTGAAACTTACCCGTGAAACTTACCCGTGAAACCTTGACCCGTGAAACTTACCAGTGAAACCTAGACCCGTGAAACTTACCAGTGAAACCTAGACCCGTGAAACGTCACCCGTAAAACTTACCCGTGAAACTTACCCGTGAAACGTCACCTGTAAAACATACCCGTAAAACTTACCAGTGAAACTTACCCGTGAAACCTTGACCCGTGAAACTTACCAGTGAAACCAAGACCCGTGAAACGTCACCCATGAAACTTACCCGTGAAACCTTGACCCGTGAAACTTACCAGTGAAACCTAGACCCGTGAAACGTCACCCGAGAAACTTACCCGTGAAACTTACCTGTGAAACTTACCCGTGAAACCTTGACCCGTGAAACTTACCAGGGAAACCTAGACCCGTAAAACGTCACCCGTGAAACTTACCCGTGAAACTTACCCGTAAAACTTACCCGTGAAACCTTGACCCGTGAAACTTACCAGTGAAACCTAGACCCGTGAAACGTCACCCGTGAAACTTACACGTGAAACTTACCCGTGAAACCTTGACCCGTGAAACTTACCAGTGAAACCTAGACCCGTGAAAGGTCACCCGTGAAACTTACCCGTGAAACTTACCCGTGAAACTTACCCGTGAAACCTTGACCCGTAAAACTTACCCGTGAAACTTACCCGTGAAACCTTGACCCGTGAAACTTACCAGTGAAACCTAGACCCGTAAAACGTCACCCGTGAAACATACCCGTGAAACTTACCCGTGAAACTTACCCGTGAAACCTTGACCCGTGAAACTTACCAGTGGAACCTAGACCCGTGAAACGTCACCCGTGAAACATACCCGTGAAACTTACCCGTGAAATTTACCCGTGAAACCTTGACCCGTGAAACTTACCAGTGAAACCTAGACCCGTGAAACGTCACCCGTGAAACATACCCGTGAAACTTACCCGTGAAACTTACCCGTAAAACCTTGACCCGTGAAACTTACCAGTGAAACCTAGACCCGTGAAACGTCACCCGTAAAACATACCCGTTAAACTTACCCGTGAAACTTACCCGTAAAACCTTGACTCGTGAAACTTACCAGTGAAACCTAGACCCGTGAAACATCACCCATGGAACATACCCGTGAAACTTACCCGTGAAACTTACCCGTGGAACCTTGACCCGTGAAACTTACCAGTGAAACCTAGACCCGTGAAACATCACCCATGAAACATACCCGTGAAACTTACCCGTGAAACTTACCCGTGAAACCTTGACCCGTGAAACTTACCAGTGAAAATTAGACCCGTGAAACGTCACCTGTAAAACATACCCGTAAAACTTACCCGTGAAACTTACCCGTGAAACCTTGACCCGTGAAACTTTCTAGTGAAACCTAGACCCGTGAAACATAACCCGTGAAACGTCACCCGTGAAACTTACCCGTAAAACTTACCAGTGAAACCTAGACCCGTGAAACGTCACCCGTGAAACATACCCGTGAAACTTACCCGTAAAACTTACCCGTGAAACTTACCCGTGAAACCTTGACCCGTGAAACTTACCAGTGAAACCTAGACCCGTGAAACGTCACCCGTGAAACTTACCCGTGAAACTTACCCGTGAAACTTACCCGTGAAACCTTGACCCGTGAAACTTACCAGTGAAACCTAGACCCGTGAAACGTCACCCGTGAAACTTACCCGTGAAACTTACCCGTGAAACTTACCCGTGAAACCTAGACCCGTGAAACTTACCAGTGAAACCTAGACCCGTGAAACTTACCCGTGAAACTTACCCGTGAAACTTACCCGTGAAACCTTGACCCGTGAAACTTACCAGTGAAACCTAGACCCGTGAAACGTCACCTGTAAAACATACCCGTAAAACTTACCCGTGAAACTTACCCGTGAAACTTACCCGTGAAACCTTGATCCGTGAAACTTTCCGGTGAAACCTAGACCCGTGAAACGTCACCCGTGAAACATACCCGGGAAACTTACCCGTGAAACTTACCCGTGAAACCTTGACCCGTGAAACTTACCAGTGAAACGTCACCCGTGAAACATACCCGTGATACTTACCCGTGAAACTTACCCGTAAAACCTTGACCCGTGAAACTTACCAGTGAAACCTAGACCCGTGAAACGTCACCCGTGAAACATACCCGTGAAACTTACCCGTGAAACCTTGACCCGTGAAACTTACCAGTGAAACCAAGACCCGTGAAACGTCACCCGTGAAACATACCCGTGAAACTTACCCGTGAAACTTACCCGTGAATCCTTGACCCGTGAAACTTACCAGTGAAACCTAGACCCGTGAAACGTCACCCGTGAAACATACCCGTGAAACTTACCCGTGAAACTTACCCGTGAAACCTTGACCCGTGAAACTTACCAGTGAAACCTAGACCCGTGAAACTTACCAGTGAAACCTAGACCCGTGAAACGTCACCCGTGAAACTTACCCGTGAAACTTACCCGTGAAACGTCACCTGTAAAACATACCCGTAAAACTTACCAGTGAAACTTACCCGTGAAACCTTGACCCGTGAAACTTACCAGTGAAACCAAGACCCGTGAAACGTCACCCATGAAACTTACCCGTGAAACTTACCCGTGAAACCTTGACCCGTGAAACTTACCAGTGAAACCTAGACCCGTGAAACGTCACCCGAGAAACTTACCCGTGAAACTTACCTGTGAAACTTACCCGTGAAACCTTGACCCGTGAAACTTACCAGGGAAACCTAGACCCGTAAAACGTCACCCGTGAAACTTACCCGTGAAACTTACCCGTAAAACTTACCCGTGAAACCTTGACCCGTGAAACTTACCAGTGAAACCTAGACCCGTGAAACGTCACCCGTGAAACTTACACGTGAAACTTACCCGTGAAACCTTGACCCGTGAAACTTACCAGTGAAACCTAGACCCGTGAAAGGTCACCCGTGAAACTTACCCGTGAAACTTACCCGTGAAACTTACCCGTGAAACCTTGACCCGTGAAACTTACCAGTAAAACCTAGACCCGTGAAACGTCACCCGTGAAACTTACCCGTAAAACTTACCCGTGAAACTTACCCGTGAAACCTTGACCCGTGAAACTTACCAGTGAAACCTAGACCCGTGAAACGTCACCCGTAAAACATACCCGTGAAACTTACCCGTGAAACTTACCCGTAAAACCTTGACTCGTGAAACTTACCAGTGAAACCTAGACCCGTGAAACATCACCCATGGAACATACCCGTGAAACTTACCCGTGAAACTTACCCGTGGAACCTTGACCCGTTAAACTTACCAGTGAAACCTAGACCCGTGAAACATCACCCATGAAACATACCCGTGAAACTTACCCGTGAAACTTACCCGTGAAACCTTGACCCGTGAAACTTACCAGTGAAACCTAGACCCGTGAAACGTCACCTGTAAAACATACCCGTAAAACTTACCCGTGAAACTTACCCGTGAAACCTTGACCCGTGAAACTTTCCAGTGAAACCTACACCCGTGAAACATAACCCGTGAAACGTCACCCGTGAAACTTACCCGTAAAACTTACCAGTGAAACCTAGACCCGTGAAACGTCACCCGTGAAACATACCCGTGAAACTTACCCGTAAAACTTACCCGTGAAACTTACCCGTGAAACCTTGACCCGTGAAACTTACCAGTGAAACCTAGACCCGTGAAACGTCACCCGTGAAACTTACCCGTGAAACTTACCCGTGAAACTTACCCGTGAAACCTTGACCCGTGAAACTTACCAGTGAAACCTAGACCCGTGAAACGTCACCCGTGAAACTTACCCGTGAAACTTACACGTGAAACTTACTCGTGAAACTTTGACCCGTGAAACTTACGAGTGAAACCTAGACCCGTGAAACGTCACCCGTGAAACTTACCCGTGAAACTTACCAGTGAAACCTAGACCCGTGAAACATACCCGTGAAACTTACCCGTGAAACCTTGACCCGTGAAACTTACCAGTGAAACCTAGACCCGTGAAACGTCTCCCGTGAAACATACCCGTGAAACTTACCCGTGAAACTTACCCGTAAAACCTTGACCCGTGAAACTTACCAGTGAAACCTAGACCCGTGAAACGTCACCCGTGAAACATACCCGTGAAACTTACCCGTGAAACTTACCCGTGAAACCTTGACCCGTGAAACTTACTAGTGAAACCTAGACCCGTGAATCGTCAATCGTGAAACATACCCGTGAAACTTACCCGTGAAACTTACCCGTGAAACCTTGACCCGTGAAACTTACCAGTGAAACCTAGACCCGTGAAACATCACCCATGAAACATACGCGTGAAACTTACCCGTGAATCTTACCCGTAAAACCTTGACCCGTGAAACTTACCAGTGAAACCTAGACCCGTGAAACGTCACCTGTAAAACATACCCGTAAAACTTACCCGTGAAACTTACCCGTGAAACCTTGACCCGTGAAACTTTCCAGTGAAACCTAGACCCGTGAAACGTCACCCGTGAAACTTACCCGTAAAACTTACCCGTGAAACTTACCCGTGAAACCTTGACCCGTGAAACTTACCAGTGAAACCTAGACCCGTGAAACGTCACCCGTGAAACATACCCGTGAAACTTACCAGTGAAACCTAGACCCGTGAAACGTCACCCGTGAAACTTACCCGTGAAACTTACCCGTGAAACCTTGACCCGTGAAACTTACCAGTAAAACCTAGACCCGTGAAACATCACCCATGAAACATACCCGTGAAACTTACCCGTGAAACTTACCCGTGAAACCTTGACCCGTGAAACTTACCAGTGAAACCTAGACCCGTGAAACGTCACCTGTAAAACATACCCGTCAAACTTACCCGTGAAACCTTGACCCGTGAAACTTTCCAGTGAAACCTAGACCCGTGAAACGTCACCCGTGAAACATACCAGTGAAACTTACCCGTGAAACTTACCCGTGAAACCTTGACCCGTGAAACTTACCAGTGAAACCTAGACCCGTGAAACGTCACCCGTGAAACTTACCCGTAAAACTTACCCGTAAAACTTACCCGTGAAACTTACCCGTGAAACCTTGACCCGTAAAACTTACCAGTGAAACCTAGACCCGTGAAACATACCCGTGAAACTTACCCGTGAAACCTTGACCCGTGAAACTTACCAGTGAAACCAAGACCCGTAAAACGTCACCCGTGAAACATACCCGTGAAACTTACCCGTGAAACTTACCCGTGAATCCTTGAACCGTGAAACTTACCAGTGAAACCTAGACCCGTGAAACGTCACCCGTGAAACATACCCGTGAAACTTACCCGTGAAACTTACCCGTGAAACCTTGACCCGTGAAACTTACCAGTGAAACCTAGACCCGTGAAACGTCACCCGTGAAACATACCCGTGAAACTTACCCGTGAAACTTACCCGTGAAACCTTGACCCGTGAAACTTACCAGTGAAACCTAGACCCGTGAAACGTCACCCGTGAAACTTACCCGTAAAACTTACCCGTGAAACTTACCCGTAAAACCTTGACCCGTGAAACTTACCAGTGAAACCTAGACCCGTGAAACGTCACCCGTGAAACATACCCGTGAAACTTACCCGTGAAACTTACCCGTAAAACCTTGACCCGTGAAACTTACCAGTGAAACCTAGACCCGTGAAACGTCACCCGTGAAACTTACCCGTGAAACTTACCCGTGAAACGTCACCTGTAAAACATACCCGTGAAACTTACCCGTGAAACTTACCCGTGAAACCTTGACCCGTGAAACTTACCAGTGAAACCTAGACCCGTGAAACGTCACCCGTGAAACATACCCGTGAAACTTACCAGTGAAACCTAGACCCGTGAAACGTCACCCGTGAAACTTACCCGTGAAACTTACCCGTGAAACGTCACCTGTAAAACATACCCGTAAAACTTACCCGTGAAACTTACCCGTGAAACCTTGACCCGTGAAACTTACCAGTGAAACTTACCCGTGAAACCTTGACCCGTGAAACTTACCAGTGAATCCTAGACCCGTGAAACGTCACCCGTGAAACATACCCGTGAAACTTACCCGTGAAACTTACCCGTGAAACCTTGACCCGTGAAACTTACCAGTGAAACCTAGACCCGTGAAACGTCAACCGTGAAACATACCCGTGAAACTTACCCGTGAAACTTACCCGTGAAACCTTGACCCGTGAAACTTACCAGTGAAACCAAGACCCGTGAAAGGTCACCCGTGAAACTTACCCGTGAAACTTACCCGTGAAACCTTGACCCGTGAAACTTACCAGTGAAACCTAGACCCGTGAAACGTCACCTGTAAAACATACCCGTAAAACTTACCCGTGAAACTTACCCGTGAAACTTACCCGTGAAACCTTGATCCGTGAAACTTTCCAGTGAAACCTAGACCCGTGAAACGTCACCCGGGAAACTTACCCGTGAAACTTACCCGTGAAACCTTGACCCGTGAAACTTACCAGTGAAACGTCACCCGTGAAACATACCCGTGAAACTTACCCGTGAAACTTACCCGTAAAACCTTGACCCGTGAAACTTACCAGTGAAACCTAGACCCGTGAAACGTCACCCGTGAAACATACCCGTGAAACTTACCCGTGAAACCTTGACCCGTGAAACTTACCAGTGAAACCAAGACCCGTGAAACGTCACCCGTGAAACATACCCGTGAAACTTACCCGTGAAACTTACCCGTGAATCCTTGACCCGTGAAACTTACCAGTGAAACCTAGACCCGTGAAACGTCACCCGTGAAACATACCCGTGAAACTTACCCGTGAAACTTACCCGTGAAACCTTGACCCGTGAAACTTACCAGTGAAACCTAGACCCGTGAAACTTACCAGTGAAACCTAGACCCGTGAAACGTCACCCGTGAAACTTACCCGTGAAACTTACCCGTGAAACGTCACCTGTAAAACATACCCGTAAAACTTACCAGTGAAACTTACCCGTGAAACCTTGACCCGTGAAACTTACCAGTGAAACCAAGACCCGTGAAACGTCACCCATGAAACTTACCCGTGAAACCTTGACCCGTGAAACTTACCAGTGAAACCTAGACCCGTGAAACGTCACCCGAGAAACTTACCCGTGAAACTTACCTGTGAAACTTACCCGTGAAACCTTGACCCGTGAAACTTACCAGGGAAACCTAGACCCGTAAAACGTCACCCGTGAAACTTACCCGTGAAACTTACCCGTAAAACTTACCCGTGAAACCTTGACCCGTGAAACTTACCAGTGAAACCTAGACCCGTGAAACGTCACCCGTGAAACTTACACGTGAAACTTACCCGTGAAACCTTGACCCGTGAAACTTACCAGTGAAACCTAGACCCGTGAAAGGTCACCCGTGAAACTTACCCGTGAAACTTACCCGTGAAACCTTGACCCGTGAAACTTACCAGTAAAACCTAGACCCGTGAAACGTCACCCGTAAAACTTACCCGTAAAACTTACCCGTGAAACTTACCCGTGAAACCTTGACCCGTGAAACTTACCAGTGAAACCTAGACCCGTAAAACGTCACCCGTGAAACATACCCGTGAAACTTACCCGTGAAACTTACCCGTGAAACCTTGACCCGTGAAACTTACCAGTGGAACCTAGACCCGTGAAACGTCACCCGTGAAACATACCCGTGAAACTTACCCGTGAAATTTACCCGTGAAACCTTGACCCGTGAAACTTACCAGTGAAACCTAGACCCGTGAAACGTCACCCGTGAAACATACCCGTGAAACTTACCCGTGAAACTTACCCGTAAAACCTTGACCCGTGAAACTTACCAGTGAAACCTAGACCCGTGAAACGTCACCCGTAAAACATACCCGTGAAACTTACCCGTGAAACTTACCCGTAAAACCTTGACTCGTGAAACTTACCAGTGAAACCTAGACCCGTGAAACATCACCCATGGAACATACCCGTGAAACTTACCCGTGAAACTTACCCGTGGAACCTTGACCCGTGAAACTTACCAGTGAAACCTAGACCCGTGAAACATCACCCATGAAACATACCCGTGAAACTTACCCGTGAAACTTACCCGTGAAACCTTGACCCGTGAAACTTACCAGTGAAAATTAGACCCGTGAAACGTCACCTGTAAAACATACCCGTAAAACTTACCCGTGAAACTTACCCGTGAAACCTTGACCCGTGAAACTTTCCAGTGAAACCTAGACCCGTGAAACATAACCCGTGAAACGTCACCCGTGAAACTTACCCGTAAAACTTACCAGTGAAACCTAGACCCGTGAAACGTCACCCGTGAAACATATCCGTGAAACTTACCCGTAAAACTTACCCGTGAAACTTACCCGTGAAACCTTGACCCGTGAAACTTACCAGTGAAACCTAGACCCGTGAAACGTCACCCGTGAAACTTACCCGTGAAACTTACCCGTGAAACTTACCCGTGAAACCTTGACCCGTGAAACTTACCAGTGAAACCTAGACCCGTGAAACGTCACCCGTGAAACTTACCCGTGAAACTTACCCGTGAAACTTACCCGTGAAACCTAGACCCGTGAAACTTACCAGTGAAACCTAGACCCGTGAAACTTACCCGTGAAACTTACCCGTGAAACTTACCCGTGAAACCTTGACCCGTGAAACTTACCAGTGAAACCTAGACCCGTGAAACGTCACCTGTAAAACATACCCGTAAAACTTACCCGTGAAACTTACCCGTGAAACTTACCCGTGAAACCTTGATCCGTGAAACTTTCCGGTGAAACCTAGACCCGTGAAACGTCACCCGTGAAACATACCCGGGAAACTTACCCGTGAAACTTACCCGTGAAACCTTGACCCGTGAAACTTACCAGTGAAACGTCACCCGTGAAACATACCCGTGAAACTTACCCGTGAAACTTACCCGTAAAACCTTGACCCGTGAAACTTACCAGTGAAACCTAGACCCGTGAAACGTCACCCGTGAAACATACCCGTGAAACTTACCCGTGAAACCTTGACCCGTGAAACTTACCAGTGAAACCAAGACCCGTGAAACGTCACCCGTGAAACATACCCGTGAAACTTACCCGTGAAACTTACCCGTGAATCCTTGACCCGTGAAACTTACCAGTGAAACCTAGACCCGTGAAACGTCACCCGTGAAACATACCCGTGAAACTTACCCGTGAAACTTACCCGTGAAACCTTGACCCGTGAAACTTACCAGTGAAACCTAGACCCGTGAAACTTACCAGTGAAACCTAGACCCGTGAAACGTCACCCGTGAAACTTACCCGTGAAACTTACCCGTGAAACGTCACCTGTAAAACATACCCGTAAAACTTACCAGTGAAACTTACCCGTGAAACCTTGACCCGTGAAACTTACCAGTGAAACCAAGACCCGTGAAACGTCACCCATGAAACTTACCCGTGAAACTTACCCGTGAAACCTTGACCCGTGAAACTTACCAGTAAAACCTAGACCCGTGAAACGTCACCCGAAAAACTTACCCGTGAAACTTACCTGTGAAACTTACCCGTGAAACCTTGACCCGTGAAACTTACCAGGGAAACCTAGACCCGTAAAACGTCACCCGTGAAACTTACCCGTGAAACTTACCCGTAAAACTTACCCGTGAAACCTTGACCCGTGAAACTTACCAGTGAAACCTAGACCCGTGAAACGTCACCCGTGAAACTTACACGTGAAACTTACCCGTGAAACCTTGACCCGTGAAACTTACCAGTGAAACCTAGACCCGTGAAAGGTCACCCGTGAAACTTACCCGTGAAACTTACCCGTGAAACCTTGACCCGTGAAACTTACCAGTAAAACCTAGACCCGTGAAACGTCACCCTTGAAACTTACCCGTAAAACTTACCCGTGAAACTTACCCGTGAAACCTTGACCCGTGAAACTTACCAGTGAAACCTAGACCCGTGAAACGTCACCCGTAAAACATACCCGTGAAACTTACCCGTGAAACTTACCCGTAAAACCTTGACTCGTGAAACTTACCAGTGAAACCTAGACCCGTGAAACATCACCCATGGAACATACCCGTGAAACTTACCCGTGAAACTTACCCGTGGAACCTTGACCCGTTAAACTTACCAGTGAAACCTAGACCCGTGAAACATCACCCATGAAACATACCCGTGAAACTTACCCGTGAAACTTACCCGTGAAACCTTGACCCGTGAAACTTACCAGTGAAACCTAGACCCGTGAAACGTCACCTGTAAAACATACCCGTAAAACTTACCCGTGAAACTTACCCGTGAAACCTTGACCCGTGAAACTTTCCAGTGAAACCTACACCCGTGAAACATAACCCGTGAAACGTCACCCGTGAAACTTACCCGTAAAACTTACCAGTGAAACCTAGACCCGTGAAACGTCACCCGTGAAACATACCCGTGAAACTTACCCGTAAAACTTACCCGTGAAACTTACCCGTGAAACCTTGACCCGTGAAACTTACCAGTGAAACCTAGACCCGTGAAACGTCACCCGTGAAACTTACCCGTGAAACTTACCCGTGAAACTTACCCGTGAAACCTTGACCCGTGAAACTTACCAGTGAAACCTAGACCCGTGAAACGTCACCCGTGAAACTTACCCGTGAAACTTACCCGTGAAACTTACCCGTGAAACCTAGACCCGTGAAACTTACCAGTGAAACCTAGACCCGTGAAACTTACCCGTGAAACTTACCCGTGAAACTTACCCGTGAAACCTTGACCCGTGAAACTTACCAGTGAAACCTAGACCCGTGAAACGTCACCCGTGAAACTTACCCGTGAAACTTACACGTGAAACTTACTCGTGAAACTTTGACCCGTGAAACTTACGAGTGAAACCTAGACCCGTGAAACGTCACCCGTGAAACTTACCCGTGAAACTTACCCGTGAAACTTACCCGTGAAACCTTGACCCGTGAAACTTACCAGTGAAACCTAGACCCGTGAAACGTCACCCGTAAAACTTACCCGTAAAACTTACCCGTGAAACTTACCCGTGAAACTTACCCGTGAAACCTTGACCCGTGAAACTTACGAGTGAAACCTAGACCCGTGAAACGTCACCCGTGAAACTTACCCGTGAAACTTACCCGTGAAACCTTGACCCGTGAAACTTACCAGTGAAACCTAGACCCGTAAAACGTCACCCGTGAAACTTACCCGTAAAACTTACCCGTGAAACTTACCCGTGAAACTTACCCGTGAAACCTTGACCCGTGAAACTTACCAGTGAAACCTAGACCCGTGAAACGTCACCCGTGAAACTTGCCCGTAAAACTTACCCGTGAAACTTACCCGTGAAACTTTGACCCGTGAAACTTACCAGTGAAACCTAGACCCGTGAAACGTCATTCGTGAAACATACCCGTGAAACTTACCCGTGAAACTTACCCGTGAAACCTTGATCCGTGAAACTTACCAGTGAAACCTAGACCCGTGAAACGTCACCCGTGAAACATACCCGTGAAACTTACCCGTGAAACTTACCCGTGAAACTTACCCGTGAAACCTAGACCCGTGAAACTTACCAGTGAAACCTAGACCCGTGTAACTTACTCGTGATACTTACCCGTGAAACTTACCCGTGAAACCTTGACCCGTGAAACTTACCAGTGAAACCTAGACCCGTGAAACGTCACCCGTGAAACTTACCCGTGAAACTTATACGTGAAACTTACTCGTGAAACTTTGACCCGTGAAACTTACGAGTGAAACCTAGACCCGTGAAACGTCACCCGTGAAACTTACCCGTGAAACTTACCCGTGAAACCTTGACCCGTGAAACTTACCAGTGAAACCTAGACCCGTGAAACGTCACCCGTGAAACTTACCCGTAAAACTTACCCGTGAAACTTACCCGTGAAACTTACCCGTGAAACCTTGACCCGTGAAACTTACCAGTGAAACCTAGACCCGTGAAACGTCACCCGTGAAACTTACCCGTAAAACTTACCCGTGAAACTTACCCGTGAAACCTTGACCCGTGAAACTTACCAGTGAAACCTAGACCCGTGAAACGTCATCCGTGAAACATACCCGTGAAACTTACCCGTGAAACCTTGATCCGTGAAACTTACCAGTGAAACCTAGACCCGTGAAACGTCACCCGTGAAACATACCCGTGAAACTTACCCGTGAAACTTACCCGTGAAACCTTGACCCGTGAAACTTACCAGTGAATCCTAGACCCGTGAAACGTCACCCGTGAAACATACCCGTGAAACTTACCCGTGAAACTTACCCGTGAAACCTTGACCCGTGAAACTTACCAGTGAAACCTAGACCCGTGAAACGTCAACCGTGAAACATACCCGTGAAACTTACCCGTGAAACTTACCCGTGAAACCTTGACCCGTGAAACTTACCAGTGAAACCAAGACCCGTGAAAGGTCACCCGTGAAACTTACCCGTGAAACTTACCCGTGAAACCTTGACCCGTGAAACTTACCAGTGAAACCTAGACCCGTGAAACGTCACCCGTGAAACTTACCCGTAAAACTTACCCGTGAAACTTACCCGTGAAACCTTGACCCGTGAAACTTACCAGTGAAACCTAGACCCGTGAAACATACCCGTGAAACTTACCCGTGAAACCTTGACCCGTGAAACTTACCAGTGAAACCTAGACCCGTGAAACGTCTCCCGTGAAACATACCCGTGAAACTTACCCGTGAAACTTACCCGTAAAACCTTGACCCGTGAAACCTACCAGTGAAACCTAGACCCGTGAAACGTCACCCGTGAAACATACCCGTGAAACTTACCCGTGAAACTTACCCGTGAAACCTTGACCCGTGAAACTTACTAGTGAAACCTAGACCCGTGAATCGTCAATCGTGAAACATACCCGTGAAACTTACCCGTGAAACTTACCCGTGAAACCTTGACCCGTGAAACTTACCAGTGAAACCTAGACCCGTGAAACATCACCCATGAAACATACGCGTGAAACTTACCCGTGAATCTTACCCGTAAAACCTTGACCCGTGAAACTTACCAGTGAAACCTAGACCCGTGAAACGTCACCTGTAAAACATACCCGTAAAACTTACCCGTGAAACTTACCCGTGAAACCTTGACCCGTGAAACTTTCCAGTGAAACCTTAACCCGTGAAACGTCACCCGTGAAACTTACCCGTAAAACTTACCCGTGAAACTTACCCGTGAAACCTTGACCCGTGAAACTTACCAGTGAAACCTAGACCCGTGAAACGTCACCCGTGAAACATACCCGTGAAACTTACCAGTGAAACCTAGACCCGTGAAACGTCACCCGTGAAACTTACCCGTGAAACTTACCCGTGAAACCTTGACCCGTGAAACTTACCAGTAAAACCTAGACCCGTGAAACATCACCCATGAAACATACCCGTGAAACTTACCCGTGAAACTTACCCGTGAAACCTTGACCCGTGAAACTTACCAGTGAAACCTAGACCCGTGAAACGTCACCTGTAAAACATACCCGTCAAACTTACCCGTGAAACCTTGACCCGTGAAACTTTCCAGTGAAACCTAGACCCGTGAAACGTCACCCGTGAAACATACCAGTGAAACTTACCCGTGAAACTTACCCGTGAAACCTTGACCCGTGAAACTTACCAGTGAAACCTAGACCCGTGAAACGTCACCCGTGAAACTTACCCGTAAAACTTACCCGTGAAACTTACCCGTGAAACCTTGACCCGTAAAACTTACCAGTGAAACCTAGACCCGTGAAACATACCCGTGAAACTTACCCGTGAAACCTTGACCCGTGAAACTTACCAGTGAAACCAAGACCCGTAAAACGTCACCCGTGAAACATACCCGTGAAACTTACCCGTGAAACTTACCCGTGAATCCTTGAACCGTGAAACTTACCAGTGAAACCTAGACCCGTGAAACGTCACCCGTGAAACATACCCGTGAAACTTACCCGTGAAACTTACCCGTGAAACCTTGACCCGTGAAACTTACCAGTGAAACCTAGACCCGTGAAACGTCACCCGTGAAACATACCCGTGAAACTTACCCGTGAAACTTACCCGTGAAACCTTGACCCGTGAAACTTACCAGTGAAACCTAGACCCGTGAAACGTCACCCGTGAAACTTACCCGTAAAACTTACCCGTGAAACTTACCCGTAATACCTTGACCCGTGAAACTTACCAGTGAAACCTAGACCCGTGAAACGTCACCCGTGAAACATACCCGTGAAACTTACCCGTGAAACTTACCCGTAAAACCTTGACCCGTGAAACTTACCAGTGAAACCTAGACCCGTGAAACGTCACCCGTGAAACTTACCCGTGAAACTTACCCGTGAAACGTCACCTGTAAAACATACCCGTGAAACTTACCCGTGAAACTTACCCGTGAAACCTTGACCCGTGAAACTTACCAGTGAAACCTAGACCCGTGAAACGTCACCCGTGAAACATACCCGTGAAACTTACCAGTGAAACCTAGACCCGTGAAACGTCACCCGTGAAACTTACCCGTGAAACTTACCCGTGAAACGTCACCTGTAAAACATACCCGTAAAACTTACCCGTGAAACTTACCCGTGAAACCTTGACCCGTGAAACTTACCAGTGAAACCAAGACCCGTGAAACGTCACCCGTGAAACTTACCCGTGAAACTTACCCGTGAAACCTTGACCCGTGAAACTTACCAGTGAAACCTAGACCCGTGAAACGTCACCCGAGAAACTTACCCGTGAAACTTACCTGTGAAACTTACCCGTGAAACCTTGACCCGTGAAACTTACCAGGGAAACCTAGACCCGTAAAACGTCACCCGTGAAACTTACCCGTGAAACTTACCCGTAAAACTTACCCGTGAAACCTTGACCAGTGAAACTTACCAGTGAAACCTAGACCCGTGAAAAGTCACCCGTGAAACTTACACGTGAAACTTACCCGTGAAACCTTGACCCGTGAAACTTACCAGTGAAACCTAGACCCGTGAAAGGTCACCCGTGAAACTTACCCGTGAAACTTACCCGTGAAACTTACCCGTGAAACCTTGACCCGTGAAACTTACCAGTAAAACCTAGACCCGTGAAACGTCACCCGTGAAACTTACCCGTAAAACTTACCCGTGAAACTTACCCGTGAAACCTTGACCCGTGAAACTTACCAGTGAAACCTAGACCCGTAAAACGTCACCCGTGAAACATACCCGTGAAACTTACCCGTAAAACTTACCCGTGAAACCTTGATTCGTGAAACTTACCAGTGGAACCTAGACCCGTGAAACGTCACCCGTGAAACATACCCGTGAAACTTACCCGTGAAACTTACCCGTGAAACCTTGACCCGTGAAACTTACCAGTGAAACCTAGACCCGTGAAACGTCACCCGTGAAACATACCCGTGAAACTTACCCGTGAAACTTACCCGTGAAACCTTGACCCGTGAAACTTACCAGTGAAACCTAGACCCGTGAAACGTCACCAGTAAAACATACCCGTGAAACTTACCCGTGAAACTTACCCGTAAAACCTTGACCCGTGAAACTTACCAGTGAAACCTAGACCCGTGAAACATCACCCATGAAACATACCCGTGAAACTTACCCGTGAAACTTACCCGTGAAACCTTGACCCGTGAAACTTACCAGTGAAACCTAGACCCGTGAAACGTCACCTGTAAAACATACCCGTAAAACTTACCCGTGAAACTTATCTGTGAAACCTTGACCCGTGAAACTTTCCAGTGAAACCTAGACCCGTGAAACGTCACCCGTGAAACATACCCGTGAAACTTACCCGTGAAACTTACCCGTGAAACGTTGACCCGTGAAACTTACCAGTGAAACCTAGACCCGTGAAACATCACCCATGAAACATACCCGTGAAACTTACCCGTGAAACTTACCCGTGAAACCTTGACCCGTGAAACTTACCAGTGAAACCTAGACCCGTGAAACGTCACCCGTGAAACATACCCGTGAAACTTACCCGTGAAACCTTGACCCGTGATACCTTGACCCGTGAAACTTACCAGTGAAACCAAGACCCGTGAAACGTCACCCGTGAAACATACCCGTGAAACTTACCCGTGAAACTTACCCGTGAAACCTTGACCCGTGAAACTTACCAGTGAAACCTAGACCCGTGAAACGTCACCCGTGAAACTTACCCGTAAAACTTACCCGTGAAACTTACCCGTGAAACCTTGACCCGTGAAACTTACCAGTGAAACCTAGACCCGTGAAACGTCACCCGTGAAACTTACCCGTAAAACTTACCCGTGAAACTTACCCGTAAAACCTTGACCCGTGAAACTTACCAGTGAAACCTAGACCCGTGAAACGTCACCCGTGAAACATACCCGTGAAACTTACCCGTGAAACTTACCCGTAAAATCTTGACCCGTGAAACTTACCAGTGAAACCTAGACCCGTGAAACGTCACCCGTGAAACTTACCCGTGAAACTTACCCGTGAAACGTCACCTGTAAAACATACCCGTAAAACTTACCCGTGAAACTTACCCTTGAAACCTTGACCCGTGAAACTTACCAGTGAAACCAAGACCCGTGAAACGTCATCCGTGAAACATACCCGTGAAACTTACCCGTGAAACTTACCCGTGAAACCTTGACCCGTGAAACTTACCAGTGAAACCTAGACCCGTGAAACGTCACCCGTGAAACATACCCGTGAAACTTACCAGTGAAACCTAGACCCGTGAAACGTCACCTGTGAAACTTACCCGTGAAACTTACCCGTGAAACGTCACCTGTAAAACATACCCGTAAAACTTACCCGTGAAACTTACCCGTGAAACCTTGACACGTGAAATTTACCAGTGAAACCAAGACCCGTGAAACTTACCCGTGAAACTTACCCGTGAAACCTTGACCCGTGAAACTTACCAGTGAAACCTAGACCCGTGAAACGTCACCCGAGAAACTTACCCGTGAAACTTACCTGTGAAACTTACCCGTGAAACCTTGACCCGTGAAACTTACCAGGGAAACCTAGACCCGTAAAACGTCACCCGTGAAACTTACCCGTAAAACTTACCCGTGAAACCTTGACCCGTGAAACTTACCAGTGAAACCTAGACCCGTAAAACGTCACCCGTGAAACTTACACGTGAAACTTACCCGTGAAACTTACCCGTGAAACCTTGACCCGTGAAACTTACCAGTGAAACCTAGACCCGTGAAACGTCACCCGTGAAACATACCCGTGAAACTTACCCGTGAAACTTACCCGTAAAACCTTGACCCGTGAAACTTACCAGTGAAACCTAGACCCGTGAAACATCACCCATGAAACATACCCGTGAAACTTACCCGTGAATCTTACCCGTGAAACCTTGACCCGTGAAACTTACCAGTGAAACCTAGACCCGTGAAACGTCACCTGTAAAACATACCCGTAAAACTTACCCGTGAAACTTACCCGTGAATCCTTGACCCGTGAAACTTTCCAGTGAAACCTAGACCCGTGAAACGTCACCCGTGAAACTTACCTGTAAAACTTACCCGTGAAACTTACCCGTGAAACCTTGACCCGTGAAACTTACCAGTGAAACCTAGATCCGTGAAACGTCACCCGTGAAACTTACCCGTGAAACTTACCCGTGAAACGTCACCTGTAAAACATACCCGTAAAACTTACCCGTGAAACTTACCCGTGAAACCTTGACCCGTTAAACTTACCAGTGAAACCAAGACCCGTGAAACGTCATCCGTGAAACATACCCGTGAAACTTACCCGTGAAACTTACCCGTGAAACTTTGACCCGTGAAACTTACCAGTGAAACCTAGACCCGTGAAACGTCACCCGTGAAACATACCCGTGAAACTTACCAGTGAAACCTAGACCCGTGAAACGTCACCCGTGAAACTTACCCGTGAAACCTTGACCCGTGAAACTTACCAGTAAAACCTAGACCCGTGAAACATCACCCATGAAACTTACCCGTGAAACCTTGACCCGTGAAACTTACCAGTGAAACCTAGACCCGTGAAACGTCACCTGTAAAACATACCCGTAAAACTTACCCGTGAAACTTACCCGTGAAACTTACCCGTGAAACCTTGATCCGTGAAACTTTCCAGTGAAACCTAGACCCGTGAAACGTCACCCGTGAAACATACCCGTGAAACTTACCCGTGAAACTTACCCGTGAAACCTTGACCCGTGAAACTTACCAGTGAAACCTAGACCCGTGAAACGTCACCCGTGAAACTTACCCGTAAAACTTACCCGTGAAACTTACCCGTGAAACCTTGACCCGTGAAACTTACCAGTGAAACCTAGACCCGTGAAACGTCACCCGTGAAACATACCCGTGAAACTTACCCGTGAAACCTTGACCCGTGAAACTTACCAGTGAAACCAAGACCCGTGAAACGTCACCCGTGAAACATACCCGTGAAACTTACCCGTGAAACTTACCCGTGAATCCTTGACCCGTGAAACTTACCAGTGAAACCTAGACCCGTGAAACGTCACCCGTGAAACATACCCGTGAAACTTACCCGTGAAACTTACCAGTGAAACCTAGACCCGTGAAACGTCACCTGTAAAACATACCCGTAAAACTTACCCGTGAAACTTACCCGTGAATCCTTGACCCGTGAAACTTTCCAGTGAAACCTAGACCCGTGAAACGTCACCCGTGAAACTTACCCGTAAAACTTACCCGTGAAACTTACCCGTGAAACCTTGACCCGTGAAACTTACCAGTGAAACCTAGACCCGTGAAACGTCACCCGTGAAACATACCCGTGAAACTTACCCGTGAAACTTACCCGTGAAACGTCACCTGTAAAACATACCCGTAAAACTTACCCGTGAAACTTACCCGTGAAACCTTGACCCGTGAAACTTACCAGTGAAACCAAGACCCGTGAAACGTCATCCGTAAAACATACCCGTGAAACTTACCCGTGAAACTTACCCGTGAAACCTTGACCCGTGAAACTTACCAGTGAAACCTAGACCCGTGAAACGTCACCCGTGAAACATACCCGTGAAACTTACCAGTGAAACCTAGACCCGTGAAACGTCACCCGTGAAACTTACCCGTGAAACTTACCCGTGAAACTTACCCGTGAAACCTTGACCCGTGAAACTTACCAGTAAAACCTAGACCCGTGAAACATCACCCATGAAACATACCCGTGAAACTTACCCGTGAAACTTACCCGTGAAACCTTGACCCGTGAAACTTACCAGTGAAACCTAGACCCGTGAAACGTCACCTGTAAAACATACCCGTGAAACTTACCCGTGAAACCATGATCCGTGAAACTTTCCAGTGAAACCTAGACCCGTGAAACGTCACCCGTGAAACATACCCGTGAAACTTACCCGTGAAACTTACCCGTGAAACCTTGACCCGTGAAACTAAATTCGGTCTAAATTCAGTCTAAATTTGGTTTAAATCGGTCTAAATTCGGTCTAAATTCGGTCTAAATTCAGTCTAAATTCGGTCTAAATTCGGTCTAAATTCGGTCTAAATTCAGTCTAAATTCGGTCTAAATTCGGTCTAAATTCGGTCTAAATTCGGTCTAAATTCGGTCTAAATTCAGTCTAAATTCAGTCTAAATTCGGTCTAAATTCAGTCTAAATTCGGTCTAAATTCAGTCTAAATTCGGTCTAAATTCAGTCTAAATTCGGTCTAAATTCAGTCTAAATTCGGTCTAAATTCAGTCTAAATTCGGTCTAAATTCGGTCTAAATTCGGTCTAAATTCGGTCTAAATTCGGTCTAAATTCGGTCTAAATTCGGTCTAAATTCGGTCTAAATTCGGTCTAAATTCAGTCTAAATTCGGTCTAAATTCAGTCTAAATTCGGTCTAAATTCAGTCTAAATTCGGTCTAAATTCGGTCTAAATTCGGTCTAAATTCAGTCTAAATTCAGTCTAAATTCGGTCTAAATTCGGTCTAAATTCAGTCTAAATTCGGTCTAAATTCGGTCTAAATTCGGTCTAAATTCGGTCTAAATTCAGTCCAAATTCGGTCTAAATTCGGTCTAAATTCGGTCTAAATTCGGTCTAAATTCAGTCTAAATTCGGTCTAAATTCGGTCTAAATTCGGTCTAAATTCAGTCTAAATTCGGTCTAAATTCGGTCTAAATTTAGTCTAAATTCAGTCTAAATTCGGTCTAAATTCGGTCTAAATTCGGTCTAAATTCGGTCTAAATTCGGTCTAAATTCAGTCTAAATTCAGTCTTAATTCGGTCTAAATTCGGTCTAAATTCGGTCTAAATTCGGTCTAAATTCGGTCTAAATTCAGTCTAAATTCAGTCTAAATTCAGTCTAAATTCGGTCTAAATTCGGTCTAGATTCAGTCTAAATTCGGTCTAAATTCGGTCTAAATTCGGTCTAAATTCAGTCTAAATTCAGTCTAAATTCGGTCTAAATTCGGTCTAAATTCAGTCTAAATTCGGTCTAAATTCTGTCTAAATTCGGTCTAAATTCAGTCTAAATTCAGTCTAAATTCAGTCTAAATTCAGTCTAAATTCAGTCTAAATTCGGTCTAAATTCGGTCTAAATTCAGTCTAAATTCGGTCTAAATTCGGTCTAAATTCGGTCTAAATTCGGTCTAAATTCGGTCTAAATTCGGTCTAAATTCGGTCTAAATTCGGTCTAAATTCGGTCTAAATTCGGTCTAAATTCGGTCTAAATTTGGTCTAAATTCGGTCTAAATTCAGTCTTAATTCAGTCTAAATTCGGTCTAAATTCGGTCTAAATTCGGTCTAAATTCAGTCTAAATTCGGTCTAAATTCGCTCTAAATTCAGTCTAAATTCGGTCTAAATTCGGTCTAAATTCGGTATAAATTCGGTCTAAATTCAGTCTAAATTCGGTCTAAATTCAGTCTAAATTCAGTCTAAATTCGGTCTAAATTCAGTCTAAATTCGGTCTAAATTCGGTCTAAATTCGGTCTAAATTCAGTCTAAATTCAGTCTAAATTCGGTCTAAATTCAGTCTAAATTCGGTCTAAATTCAGTCTAAATTCGGTCTAAATTCGGTCTAAATTCGGTCTAAATTCGGTCTAAATTCAGTCTAAATTCAGTCTAAATTCGGTCTAAATTCGGTCTAATTTCAGTCTAAATTCGGTCTAAATTCGGTCTAAATTCAGTCTAAATTCGGTCTAAATTCAGTCTAAATTCGGTTTAAATTCAGTCTAAATTCGGTCTAAATTCGGTCTAAATTCAGTCTAAATTCGGTCTAAATTCGGTCTAAATTCGGTCTAAATTCAGTCTAAATTCGGTCTAAATTCGGTCTAAATTCAGTCTAAATTCAGTCTAAATTCGGTCTAAATTCGGTCTAAATTCAGTCTAAATTCAGTCTAAATTCGGTCTAAATTCGGTCTAAATTCAGTCTAAATTCGGTCTAAATTTGGTCTAAATTCAGTCTAAATTCGGTCTAAATTCGGTCTAAATTCGGTCTAAATTCGGTCTAAATTCGGTCTAAATTCGGTCTAAATTCAGTCTAAATTCGGTCTAAATTCGGTCTAAATTCGGTCTAAATTCAGTCTAAATTTAATCTAAATTCTGTCTAAATTCGGTCTAAATTCGGTCTAAATTCGGTCTAAATTCGGTCTAAATTCAGTCTAAATTCAGTCTAAATTCGGTCTAAATTCAGTCTAAATTCGGTCTAAATTCGGTCTAAATTCGGTCTAAATTCAGTCTAAATTCAGTCTAAATTCGGTCTAAATTCGGTCTAAATTCAGTCTAAATTCGGTCTAAATTCAGTCTAAATTCGGTCTAAATTCAGTCTAAATTCAGTCTAAATTCGGTCTAAATTCGGTCTAAATTCAGTCTAAATTCAGTCTAAATTCGGTCTAAATTCGGTCTAAATTCGGTCTAAATTCGGTCTAAATTCAGTCTAAATTCAGTCTAAATTCAGTCTAAATTCAGTCTAAATTCGGTCTAAATTCGGTCTAAATTCAGTCTAAATTCAGTCTAAATTCGGTCTAAATTCAGTCTAAATTCGGTCTAAATTCGGTCTAAATTCGGTCTAAATTCAGTCTAAATTCAGTCTAAATTCGGTCTAAATTCGGTCTAAATTCAGTCTAAATTCAGTCTAAATTCGGTCTAAATTCGGTCTAAATTCAGTCTAAATTCAGTCTAAATTCGGTCTAAATTCAGTCTAAATTCAGTCTAAATTCAGTCTAAATTCGGTCTAAATTCGGTCTAAATTCAGTCTAAATTCGGTCTAAATTCAGTCTAAATTCGGTCTAAATTCGGTCTAAATTCGGTCTAAATTCAGTCTAAATTCGGTCTAAATTCGGTCTAAATTCAGTCTAAATTCGGTCTAAATTCAGTCTAAATTCGGTCTAAATTCGGTCTAAATTCAGTCTAAATTCAGTCTAAATTCAGTCTAAAATCGGTCTTAATTCGGTCTAAATTCGGTCTAAATTCGGTCTAAATTCGGTCTAAATTCAGTCTAAATTCAGTCTAAATTCAGTCTAAATTCGGTCTAAATTCGGTCTAAATTCAGTCTAAATTCAGTCTAAATTCGGTCTAAATTCGGTCTAAATTCAGTCTAAATTCAGTCTAAATTCGGTCTAAATTCGGTCTAAATTCGGTCTAAATTCAGTCTAAATTCAGTCTAAATTCAGTCTAAATTCGGTCTAAATTCGGTCTAAATTCAGTCTAAATTTGGTCTAAATTCGGTCTAAATTCAGTCTAAATTCGGTCTAAATTCAGTCTAAATTCAGTCTAAATTCGGTCTAAATTCGGTCTAAATTCAGTCTAAATTCAGTCTAAATTCGGTCTAAATTCAGTCTAAATTCG
>OX384036.1:32906140-33094800 GCA_947534325.1 Agonum fuliginosum
GGTTTCACTGGTAAGTTTCACGGGTCAAGGATTCACGGGTAAGTTTCACGGGTAAGTTTCACGGGTATGTTTCACGGGTGACGTTTCACGGGTCTTGGTTTCACTGGTAAGTTTCACGGGTCAAGGTTTCACGGGTAAGTTTCACGGGTATGTTTCACGGGTGACGTTTCACGGGTCTAGGTTTCACTGGTAAGTTTCACGGGTCAAGGTTTTACGGGTAAGTTTCACGGGTAAGTTTCACGGGTATGTTTCACGGGTGACGTTTCACGGGTCTAGGTTTCACTGGTAAGTTTCACGGGTCAAGGTTTCACGGGTAAGTTTCACGGGTAAGTTTCACGGGTATGTTTCACGGGTGACGTTTCACGGGTCTAGGTTTCACTGGTAAGTTTCACGGGTCAAGGATTCACGGGTAAGTTTCACGGGTAAGTTTCACGGGTATGTTTCACGGGTGACGTTTCACGGGTCTTGGTTTCACTGGTAAGTTTCACGGGTCAAGGTTTCACGGGTAAGTTTCACGGGTATGTTTCACGGGTGACGTTTCACGGGTCTAGGTTTCACTGGTAAGTTTCACGGGTCAAGGTTTTACGGGTAAGTTTCACGGGTAAGTTTCACGGGTATGTTTCACGGGTGACGTTTCACGGGTCTAGGTTTCACTGGTAAGTTTCACGGGTCAAGGTTTCACTGGTAAGTTTCACGGGTAAGTTTCACGGGTATGTTTCACGGGTGACGTTTCACGGGTCTAGGTTTCACTGGTAAGTTTCACGGGTCAAGGATTCACGGGTAAGTTTCACGGGTAAGTTTCACGGGTATGTTTCACGGGTGACGTTTCACGGGTCTTGGTTTCACTGGTAAGTTTCACGGGTCAAGGTTTCACGGGTAAGTTTCACGGGTATGTTTCACGGGTGACGTTTCACGGGTCTAGGTTTCACTGGTAAGTTTCACGGGTCAAGGTTTTACGGGTAAGTTTCACGGGTAAGTTTCACGGGTATGTTTCACGGGTGACGTTTCACGGGTCTAGGTTTCACTGGTAAGTTTCACGGGTCAAGGTTTCACGGGTAAGTTTCACGGGTATGTTTCACGGGTGACGTTTCACGGGTCTAGGTTTCACTGGTAAGTTTCACGGGTCAAGGTTTCACGGGTAAGTTTCACGGGTAAGTTTCACGGGTATGTTTCACGGGTGACGTTTCACGGGTCTAGGTTTCACTGGTAAGTTTCACGGGTCAAGGATTCACGGGTAAGTTTCACGGGTATGTTTCACGGGTGACGTTTCACGGGTCTTGGTTTCACTGGTAAGTTTCACGGGTCAAGGTTTCACGGGTAAGTTTCACGGGTATGTTTCACGGGTGACGTTTCACGGGTCTAGGTTTCACTGGTAAGTTTCACGGGTCAAGGTTTTACGGGTAAGTTTCACGGGTAAGTTTCACGGGTATGTTTCACGGGTGACGTTTCACGGGTCTAGGTTTCACTGGTAAGTTTCACGGGTCAAGGTTTCACGGGTAAGTTTCACGGGTAAGTTTCACGGGTATGTTTCACGGGTGACGTTTCACGGGTCTAGGTTTCACTGGTAAGTTTCACGGGTCAAGGTTTCACGGGTAAGTTTCACGGGTAAGTTTCACGGGTATGTTTCACGGGTGACGTTTCACGGGTCTAGGTTTCACTGGTAAGTTTCACGGGTCAAGGATTCACGGGTAAGTTTCACGGGTAAGTTTCACGGGTATGTTTCACGGGTGACGTTTCACGGGTCTTGGTTTCACTGGTAAGTTTCACGGGTCAAGGTTTCACGGGTAAGTTTCACGGGTATGTTTCACGGGTGACGTTTCACGGGTCTAGGTTTCACTGGTAAGTTTCACGGGTCAAGGTTTTACGGGTAAGTTTCACGGGTAAGTTTCACGGGTATGTTTCACGGGTGACGTTTCACGGGTCTAGGTTTCACTGGTAAGTTTCACGGGTCAAGGTTTCACGGGTAAGTTTCACGGGTAAGTTTCACGGGTATGTTTCACGGGTGACGTTTCACGGGTCTAGGTTTCACTGGTAAGTTTCACGGGTCAAGGATTCACGGGTAAGTTTCACGGGTAAGTTTCACGGGTATGTTTCACGGGTGACGTTTCACGGGTCTTGGTTTCACTGGTAAGTTTCACGGGTCAAGGTTTCACGGGTAAGTTTCACGGGTATGTTTCACGGGTGACGTTTCACGGGTCTAGGTTTCACTGGTAAGTTTCACGGGTCAAGGTTTTACGGGTAAGTTTCACGGGTAAGTTTCACGGGTATGTTTCACGGGTGACGTTTCACGGGTCTAGGTTTCACTGGTAAGTTTCACGGGTCAAGGTTTCACGGGTAAGTTTCACGGGTAAGTTTCACGGGTATGTTTCACGGGTGACGTTTCACGGGTCTAGGTTTCACTGGTAAGTTTCACGGGTCAAGGATTCACGGGTAAGTTTCACGGGTAAGTTTCACGGGTATGTTTCACGGGTGACGTTTCACGGGTGTTGGTTTCACTGGTAAGTTTCACGGGTCAAGGTTTCACGGGTAAGTTTCACGGGTATGTTTCACGGGTGACGTTTCACGGGTCTAGGTTTCACTGGTAAGTTTCACGGGTCAAGGATTCACGGGTAAGTTTCACGGGTAAGTTTCACGGGTATGTTTCACGGGTGACGTTTCACGGGTCTTGGTTTCACTGGTAAGTTTCACGGGTCAAGGATTCACGGGTAAGTTTCACGGGTAAGTTTCACGGGTATGTTTCACGGGTGACGTTTCACGGGTCTTGGTTTCACTGGTAAGTTTCACGGGTCAAGGTTTCACGGGTAAGTTTCACGGGTATGTTTCACGGGTGACGTTTCACGGGTCTAGGTTTCACTGGTAAGTTTCACGGGTCAAGGTTTTACGGGTAAGTTTCACGGGTAAGTTTCACGGGTATGTTTCACGGGTGACGTTTCACGGGTCTAGGTTTCACTGGTAAGTTTCACGGGTCAAGGTTTCACGGGTAAGTTTCACGGGTGACGTTTCACGGGTCTAGGTTTTACTGGTAAGTTTCACGGGTCAAGGTTTTACGGGTAAGTTTCACGGGTAAGTTTCACGGGTATGTTTCACGGGTGACGTTTCACGAGTCTAGGTTTCACTGGTAAGTTTCACGGGTCAAGGTTTCACGGGTAAGTTTCACGGGTAAGTTTCACGGGTATGTTTCACGGGTGACGTTTCACGGGTCTAGGTTTCACTGGTAAGTTTCACGGGTCAAGGATTCACGGGTAAGTTTCACGGGTAAGTTTCACGGGTATGTTTCACGGGTGACGTTTCACGGGTCTTGGTTTCACTGGTAAGTTTCACGGGTCAAGGTTTCACGGGTAAGTTTCACGGGTATGTTTCACGGGTGACGTTTCACGGGTCTAGGTTTCACTGGTAAGTTTCACGGGTCAAGGTTTTACGGGTAAGTTTCACGGGTAAGTTTCACGGGTATGTTTCACGGGTGACGTTTCACGGGTCTAGGTTTCACTGGTAAGTTTCACGGGTCAAGGTTTCACGGGTAAGTTTCACGGGTAAGTTTCACGGGTATGTTTCACGGGTGACGTTTCACGGGTCTAGGTTTCACTGGTAAGTTTCACGGGTCAAGGATTCACGGGTAAGTTTCACGGGTAAGTTTCACGGGTATGTTTCACGGGTGACGTTTCACGGGTCTTGGTTTCACTGGTAAGTTTCACGGGTCAAGGTTTCACGGGTAAGTTTCACGGGTATGTTTCACGGGTGACGTTTCACGGGTCTAGGTTTCACTGGTAAGTTTCACGGGTCAAGGTTTTACGGGTAAGTTTCACGGGTAAGTTTCACGGGTATGTTTCACGGGTGACGTTTCACGGGTCTAGGTTTCACTGGTAAGTTTCACGGGTCAAGGTTTCACGGGTAAGTTTCACGGGTAAGTTTCACGGGTATGTTTCACGGGTGACGTTTCACGGGTCTAGGTTTCACTGGTAAGTTTCACGGGTCAAGGTTTCACGGGTAAGTTTCACGGGTAAGTTTCACGGGTATGTTTCACGGGTGACGTTTCACGGGTCTAGGTTTCACTGGTAAGTTTCACGGGTCAAGGATTCACGGGTAAGTTTCACGGGTAAGTTTCACGGGTATGTTTCACGGGTGACGTTTCACGGGTCTTGGTTTCACTGGTAAGTTTCACGGGTCAAGGTTTCACGGGTAAGTTTCACGGGTATGTTTCACGGGTGACGTTTCACGGGTCTAGGTTTCACTGGTAAGTTTCACGGGTCAAGGTTTTACGGGTAAGTTTCACGGGTATGTTTCACGGGTGACGTTTCACGGGTCTAGGTTTCACTGGTAAGTTTCACGGGTCAAGGTTTCACGGGTAAGTTTCACGGGTAAGTTTCACGGGTATGTTTCACGGGTGACGTTTCACGGGTCTAGGTTTCACTGGTAAGTTTCACGGGTCAAGGTTTCACGGGTAAGTTTCACGGGTAAGTTTCACGGGTATGTTTCACGGGTGACGTTTCACGGGTCTAGGTTTCACTGGTAAGTTTCACGGGTCAAGGATTCACGGGTAAGTTTCACGGGTAAGTTTCACGGGTATGTTTCACGGGTGACGTTTCACGGGTCTTGGTTTCACTGGTAAGTTTCACGGGTCAAGGTTTCACGGGTAAGTTTCACGGGTATGTTTCACAGGTGACGTTTCACGGGTCTAGGTTTCACTGGTAAGTTTCACGGGTCAAGGTTTTACGGGTAAGTTTCACGGGTAAGTTTCACGGGTATGTTTCACGGGTGACGTTTCACGGGTCTAGGTTTCACTGGTAAGTTTCACGGGTCAAGGTTTCACGGGTAAGTTTCACGGGTAAGTTTCACGGGTATGTTTCACGGGTGACGTTTCACGGGTCTAGGTTTCACTGGTAAGTTTCACGGGTCAAGGATTCACGGGTAAGTTTCACGGGTAAGTTTCACGGGTATGTTTCACGGGTGACGTTTCACGGGTCTTGGTTTCACTGGTAAGTTTCACGGGTCAAGGTTTCACGGGTAAGTTTCACGGGTATGTTTCACGGGTGACGTTTCACGGGTCTAGGTTTCACTGGTAAGTTTCACGGGTCAAGGTTTTACGGGTAAGTTTCACGGGTAAGTTTCACGGGTATGTTTCACGGGTGACGTTTCACGGGTCTAGGTTTCACTGGTAAGTTTCACGGGTCAAGGTTTCACATGTAAGTTTCACGGGTAAGTTTCACGGGTATGTTTCACGGGTGACGTTTCACGGGTCTAGGTTTCACTGGTAAGTTTCACGGGTCAAGGATTCACGGGTAAGTTTCACGGGTAAGTTTCACGGGTATGTTTCACGGGTGACGTTTCACGGGTGTTGGTTTCACTGGTAAGTTTCACGGGTCAAGGTTTTACGGGTAAGTTTCACGGGTATGTTTCACGGGTGACGTTTCACGGGTCTAGGTTTCACTGGTAAGTTTCACGGGTCAAGGATTCACGGGTAAGTTTCACGGGTAAGTTTCACGGGTATGTTTCACGGGTGACGTTTCACGGGTCTTGGTTTCACTGGTAAGTTTCACGGGTCAAGGATTCACGGGTAAGTTTTACGGGTAAGTTTCACGGGTATGTTTCACGGGTGACGTTTCACGGGTCTTGGTTTCACTGTTAAGTTTCACGGGTCAAGGTTTCACGGGTAAGTTTCACGGGTATGTTTCACGGGTGACGTTTCACGGGTCTAGGTTTCACTGGTAAGTTTCACGGGTCAAGGTTTTACGGGTAAGTTTCACGGGTAAGTTTCACGGGTATGTTTCACGGGTGACGTTTCACGGGTCTAGGTTTCACTGGTAAGTTTCACGGGTCAAGGTTTCACGGGTAAGTTTCACGGGTAAGTTTCACGGGTATGTTTCACGGGTGACGTTTCACGGGTCTAGGTTTCACTGGTAAGTTTCACGGGTCAAGGATTCACGGGTAAGTTTCACGGGTAAGTTTCACGGGTATGTTTCACGGGTGACGTTTCACGGGTCTTGGTTTCACTGGTAAGTTTCACGGGTCAAGGTTTCACGGGTAAGTTTCACGGGTATGTTTCACGGGTGACGTTTCACGGGTCTAGGTTTCACTGGTAAGTTTCACGGGTCAAGGTTTTACGGGTAAGTTTCACTGGTAAGTTTCACGGGTCAAGGATTCACGGGTAAGTTTCACGGGTAAGTTTCACGGGTATGTTTCACGGGTGACGTTTCACGGGTCTTGGTTTCACTGGTAAGTTTCACGGGTCAAGGTTTCACGGGTAAGTTTCACGGGTATGTTTCACGGGTGACGTTTCACGGGTCTAGGTTTCACTGGTAAGTTTCACGGGTCAAGGTTTTACGGGTAAGTTTCACAGGTAAGTTTCACGGGTATGTTTCACGGGTGACGTTTCACGGGTCTAGGTTTCACTGGTAAGTTTCACGGGTCAAGGTTTCACGGGTAAGTTTCACGGGTAAGTTTCACGGGTATGTTTCACGGGTGACGTTTCACGGGTCTAGGTTTCACTGGTAAGTTTCACGGGTCATGGTTTCACGGGTAAGTTTCACGGGTAAGTTTCACGGGTAAGTTTCACGGGTATGTTTCACGGGTGACGTTTCACGGGTCTAGGTTTCACTGGTAAGTTTCACGGGTCAAGGATTCACGGGTAAGTTTCACGGGTAAGTTTCACGGGTATGTTTCACGGGTGACGTTTCACGGGTCTTGGTTTCACTGGTAAGTTTCACGGGTCAAGGTTTCACGGGTAAGTTTCACGGGTATGTTTCACGGGTGACGTTTCACGGGTCTAGGTTTCACTGGTAAGTTTCACGGGTCAAGGTTTTACGGGTAAGTTTCACGGGTAAGTTTCACGGGTATGTTTCACGGGTGACGTTTCACGGGTCTAGGTTTCACTGGTAAGTTTCACGGGTCAAGGTTTCACGGGTAAGTTTCACGGGTAAGTTTCACGGGTATGTTTCACGGGTGACGTTTCACGGGTCTAGGTTTCACTGGTAAGTTTCACGGGTCAAGGATTCACGGGTAAGTTTCACGGGTAAGTTTCACGGGTATGTTTCACGGGTGACGTTTAACGGGTCTTGGTTTCACTGGTAAGTTTCACGGGTCAAGGTTTCACGGGTAAGTTTCACGGGTATGTTTCACGGGTGACGTTTCACGGGTCTAGGTTTCACTGGTAAGTTTCACGGGTCAAGGTTTTACGGGTAAGTTTCACGGGTAAGTTTCACGGGTATGTTTCACGGGTGACGTTTCACGGGTCTAGGTTTCACTGGTAAGTTTCACGGGTCAAGGTTTCACGGGTAAGTTTCACGGGTAAGTTTCACGGGTATGTTTCACGGGTGACGTTTCACGGGTCTAGGTTTCACTGGTAAGTTTCACGGGTCAAGGATTCACGGGTAAGTTTCACGGGTAAGTTTCACGGGTATGTTTCACGGGTGACGTTTCACGGGTCTTGGTTTCACTGGTAAGTTTCACGGGTCAAGGTTTCACGGGTAAGTTTCACGGGTATGTTTCACGGGTGACGTTTCACGGGTCTAGGTTTCACTGGTAAGTTTCACGGGTCAAGGTTTTACGGGTAAGTTTCACGGGTAAGTTTCACGGGTATGTTTCACGGGTGACGTTTCACGGGTCTAGGTTTCACTGGTAAGTTTCACGGGTCAAGGTTTCACGGGTAAGTTTCACGGGTAAGTTTCACGGGTATGTTTCACGGGTGACGTTTCACGGGTCTAGGTTTCACTGGTAAGTTTCACGGGTCAAGGTTTCACGGGTAAGTTTCACGGGTAAGTTTCACGGGTATGTTTCACGGGTGACGTTTCACGGGTCTAGGTTTCACTGGTAAGTTTCACGGGTCAAGGATTCACGGGTAAGTTTCACGGGTAAGTTTCACGGGTATGTTTCACGGGTGACGTTTCACGGGTCTTGGTTTCACTGGTAAGTTTCACGGGTCAAGGTTTCACGGGTAAGTTTCACGGGTATGTTTCACGGGTGACGTTTCACGGGTCTAGGTTTCACTGGTAAGTTTCACGGGTCAAGGTTTTACGGGTAAGTTTCACGGGTAAGTTTCACGGGTATGTTTCACGGGTGACGTTTCACGGGTCTAGGTTTCACTGGTAAGTTTCACGGGTCAAGGTTTCACGGGTAAGTTTCACGGGTAAGTTTCACGGGTATGTTTCACGGGTGACGTTTCACGGGTCTAGGTTTCACTGGTAAGTTTCACGGGTCAAGGTTTCACGGGTAAGTTTCACGGGTAAGTTTCACGGGTATGTTTCACGGGTGACGTTTCACGGGTCTAGGTTTCACTGGTAAGTTTCACGGGTCAAGGATTCACGGGTAAGTTTCACGGGTAAGTTTCACGGGTATGTTTCACGGGTGACGTTTCACGGGTCTTGGTTTCACTGGTAAGTTTCACGGGTCAAGGTTTCACGGGTAAGTTTCACGGGTATGTTTCACGGGTGACGTATCACGGGTCTAGGTTTCACTGGTAAGTTTCACGGGTCAAGGTTTTACGGGTAAGTTTTACGGGTAAGTTTCACGGGTATGTTTCACGGGTGACGTTTCACGGGTCTAGGTTTCACTGGTAAGTTTCACGGGTCAAGGTTTCACGGGTAAGTTTCACGGGTATGTTTCACGGGTGACGTTTCACGGGTCTAGGTTTCACTGGTAAGTTTCACGGGTCAAGGATTCACGGGTAAGTTTCACGGGTAAGTTTCACGGGTATGTTTCACGGGTGACGTTTCACGGGTCTTGGTTTCACTGGTAAGTTTCACGGGTCAAGGTTTCACGGGTAAGTTTCACGGGTATGTTTCACGGGTGACGTTTCACGGGTCTAGGTTTCACTGGTAAGTTTCACGGGTCAAGGTTTTACGGGTAAGTTTCACGGGTAAGTTTCACGGGTATGTTTCACGGGTGACGTTTCACGGGTCTAGGTTTCACTGGTAAGTTTCACGGGTCAAGGTTTCACATGTAAGTTTCACGGGTAAGTTTCACGGGTATGTTTCACGGGTGACGTTTCACGGGTCTAGGTTTCACTGGTAAGTTTCACGGGTCAAGGATTCACGGGTAAGTTTCACGGGTAAGTTTCACGGGTATGTTTCACGGGTGACGTTTCACGGGTGTTGGTTTCACTGGTAAGTTTCACGGGTCAAGGTTTTACGGGTAAGTTTCACGGGTATGTTTCACGGGTGACGTTTCACGGGTCTAGGTTTCACTGGTAAGTTTCACGGGTCAAGGATTCACGGGTAAGTTTCACGAGTAAGTTTCACGGGTATGTTTCACGGGTGACGTTTCACGGGTCTTGGTTTCACTGGTAAGTTTCACGGGTCAAGGATTCACGGGTAAGTTTTACGGGTAAGTTTCACGGGTATGTTTCACGGGTGACGTTTCACGGGTCTTGGTTTCACTGTTAAGTTTCACGGGTCAAGGTTTCACGGGTAAGTTTCACGGGTATGTTTCACGGGTGACGTTTCACGGGTCTAGGTTTCACTGGTAAGTTTCACGGGTCAAGGTTTTACGGGTAAGTTTCACGGGTAAGTTTCACGGGTATGTTTCACGGGTGACGTTTCACAGGTCTAGGTTTCACTGGTAAGTTTCACGGGTCAAGGTTTCACGGGTAAGTTTCACGGGTAAGTTTCACGGGTATGTTTCACGGGTGACGTTTCACGGGTCTAGGTTTCACTGGTAAGTTTCACGGGTCAAGGATTCACGGGTAAGTTTCACGGGTAAGTTTCACGGGTATGTTTCACGGGTGACGTTTCACGGGTCTTGGTTTCACTGGTAAGTTTCACGGGTCAAGGTTTCACGGGTAAGTTTCACGGGTATGTTTCACGGGTGACGTTTCACGGGTCTAGGTTTCACTGGTAAGTTTCACGGGTCAAGGTTTTACGGGTAAGTTTCACTGGTAAGTTTCACGGGTCAAGGATTCACGGGTAAGTTTCACGGGTAATTTTCACGGGTATGTTTCACGGGTGACGTTTCACGGGTCTTGGTTTCACTGGTAAGTTTCACGGGTCAAGGTTTCACGGGTAAGTTTCACGGGTATGTTTCACGGGTGACGTTTCACGGGTCTAGGTTTCACTGGTAAGTTTCACGGGTCAAGGTTTTACGGGTAAGTTTCACAGGTAAGTTTCACGGGTATGTTTCACGGGTGACGTTTCACGGGTCTAGGTTTCACTGGTAAGTTTCACGGGTCAAGGTTTCACGGGTAAGTTTCACGGGTAAGTTTCACGGGTATGTTTCACGGGTGACGTTTCACGGGTCTAGGTTTCACTGGTAAGTTTCACGGGTCATGGTTTCACGGGTAAGTTTCACGGGTAAGTTTCACGGGTATGTTTCACGGGTGACGTTTCACGGGTCTAGGTTTCACTGGTAAGTTTCACGGGTCAAGGATTCACGGGTAAGTTTCACGGGTAAGTTTCACGGGTATGTTTCACAAGTGACGTTTCACGGGTCTTGGTTTCACTGGTAAGTTTCACGGGTCAAGGTTTCACGGGTAAGTTTCACGGGTATGTTTCACGGGTGACGTTTCACGGGTCTAGGTTTCACTGGTAAGTTTCACGGGTCAAGGTTTTACGGGTAAGTTTCACGGGTAAGTTTCACGGGTATGTTTCACGGGTGACGTTTCACGGGTCTAGGTTTCACTGGTAAGTTTCACGGGTCAAGGTTTCACGGGTAAGTTTCACGGGTAAGTTTCACGGGTATGTTTCACGGGTGACGTTTCACGGGTCTAGGTTTCACTGGTAAGTTTCACGGGTCAAGGTTTCACGGGTAAGTTTCACGGGTAAGTTTCACGGGTATGTTTCACGGGTGACGTTTCACGGGTCTAGGTTTCACTGGTAAGTTTCACGGGTCAAGGATTCACGGGTAAGTTTCACGGGTAAGTTTCACGGGTATGTTTCACGGGTGACGTTTCACGGGTCTTGGTTTCACTGGTAAGTTTCACGGGTCAAGGTTTCACGGGTAAGTTTCACGGGTATGTTTCACGGGTGACGTTTCACGGGTCTAGGTTTCACTGGTAAGTTTCACGGGTCAAGGTTTTACGGGTAAGTTTCACGGGTAAGTTTCACGGGTATGTTTCACGGGTGACGTTTCACGGGTCTAGGTTTCACTGGTAAGTTTCACGGGTCAAGGTTTCACGGGTAAGTTTCACGGGTAAGTTTCACGGGTATGTTTCACGGGTGACGTTTCACGGGTCTAGGTTTCACTGGTAAGTTTCACGGGTCAAGGATTCACGGGTAAGTTTCACGGGTAAGTTTCACGGGTATGTTTAACGGGTGACGTTTCACGGGTCTTGGTTTCACTGGTAAGTTTCACGGGTCAAGGTTTCACGGGTAAGTTTCACGGGTATGTTTCACGGGTGACGTTTCACGGGTCTAGGTTTCACTGGTAAGTTTCACGGGTCAAGGTTTTACGGGTAAGTTTCACGGGTAAGTTTCACGGGTATGTTTCACGGGTGACGTTTCACGGGTCTAGGTTTCACTGGTAAGTTTCACGGGTCAAGGTTTCACGGGTAAGTTTCACGGGTAAGTTTCACGGGTATGTTTCACGGGTGACGTTTCACGGGTCTAGGTTTCACTGGTAAGTTTCACGGGTCAAGGATTCACGGGTAAGTTTCACGGGTAAGTTTCACGGGTATGTTTCACGGGTGACGTTTCACGGGTCTTGGTTTCACTGGTAAGTTTCACGGGTCAAGGTTTCACGGGTAAGTTTCACGGGTATGTTTCACGGGTGACGTTTCACGGGTCTAGGTTTCACGGGTCAAGGATTCACGGGTCAAGGATTCACGGGTAAGTTTCACGGGTAAGTTTCACGGGTATGTTTCACGGGTGACGTTTCACGGGTCTTGGTTTCACTGGTAAGTTTCACGGGTCAAGGATTCACGGGTAAGTTTCACGGGTAAGTTTCACGGGTATGTTTCACAAGTGACGTTTCACGGGTCTTGGTTTCACTGGTAAGTTTCACGGGTCAAGGTTTCACGGGTAAGTTTCACGGGTATGTTTCACGGGTGACGTTTCACGGGTCTAGGTTTCACTGGTAAGTTTCACGGGTCAAGGTTTTACGGGTAAGTTTCACGGGTAAGTTTCACGGGTATGTTTCACGGGTGACGTTTCACGGGTCTAGGTTTCACTGGTAAGTTTCACGGGTCAAGGTTTCACGGGTAAGTTTCACGGGTAAGTTTCACGGGTATGTTTCACGGGTGACGTTTCACGGGTCTAGGTTTCACTGGTAAGTTTCACGGGTCAAGGATTCACGGGTAAGTTTCACGGGTAAGTTTCACGGGTATGTTTCACGGGTGACGTTTCACGGGTCTTGGTTTCAATGGTAAGTTTCACGGGTCAAGGTTTCACGGGTAAGTTTCACGGGTATGTTTCACGGGTGACGTTTCACGGGTCTAGGTTTCACTGGTAAGTTTCACGGGTCAAGGTTTTACGGGTAAGTTTCACGGGTAAGTTTCACGGGTATGTTTCACGGGTGACGTTTCACGGGTCTAGGTTTCACTGGTAAGTTTCACGGGTCAAGGTTTCACGGGTAAGTTTCACGGGTAAGTTTCACGGGTATGTTTCACGGGTGACGTTTCACGGGTCTAGGTTTCACTGGTAAGTTTCACGGGTCAAGGATTCACGGGTAAGTTTCACGGGTAAGTTTCACGGATATGTTTCACGGGTGACGTTTCACGGGTCTTGGTTTCACTGGTAAGTTTCACGGGTCAAGGTTTCACGGGTAAGTTTCACGGGTATGTTTCACGGGTGACGTTTCACGGGTCTAGGTTTCACTGGTAAGTTTCACGGGTCAAGGTTTTACGGGTAAGTTTCACGGGTAAGTTTCACGGGTATGTTTCACGGGTGACGTTTCACGGGTCTAGGTTTCACTGGTAAGTTTCACGGGTCAAGGTTTCACGGGTAAGTTTCACGGGTAAGTTTCACGGGTATGTTTCACGGGTGACGTTTCACGGGTCTAGGTTTCACTGGTAAGTTTCACGGGTCAAGGTTTCACGGGTAAGTTTCACGGGTAAGTTTCACGGGTATGTTTCACGGGTGACGTTTCACGGGTCTAGGTTTCACTGGTAAGTTTCACGGGTCAAGGATTCACGGGTAAGTTTCACGGGTAAGTTTCACGGGTATGTTTCACGGGTGACGTTTCACGGGTCTTGGTTTCACTGGTAAGTTTCACGGGTCAAGGTTTCACGGGTAAGTTTCACGGGTATGTTTCACGGGTGACGTTTCACGGGTCTAGGTTTCACTGGTAAGTTTCACGGGTCAAGGTTTTACGGGTAAGTTTCACGGGTAAGTTTCACGGGTATGTTTCACGGGTGACGTTTCACGGGTCTAGGTTTCACTGGTAAGTTTCACGGGTCAAGGTTTCACGGGTAAGTTTCACGGGTAAGTTTCACGGGTATGTTTCACGGGTGACGTTTCACGGGTCTAGGTTTCACTGGTAAGTTTCACGGGTCAAGGATTCACGGGTAAGTTTCACGGGTAAGTTTCACGGGTATGTTTCACGGGTGACGTTTCACGGGTCTTGGTTTCACTGGTAAGTTTCACGGGTCAAGGTTTCACGGGTAAGTTTCACGGGTATGTTTCACGGGTGACGTTTCACGGGTCTAGGTTTCACTGGTAAGTTTCACGGGTCAAGGTTTTACGGGTAAGTTTCACGGGTAAGTTTCACGGGTATGTTTCACGGGTGACGTTTCACGGGTCTAGGTTTCACTGGTAAGTTTCACGGGTCAAGGTTTCACGGGTAAGTTTCACGGGTAAGTTTCACGGGTATGTTTCACGGGTGACGTTTCACGGGTCTAGGTTTCACTGGTAAGTTTCACGGGTCAAGGATTCACGGGTAAGTTTCACGGGTAAGTTTCACGGGTATGTTTCACGGGTGACGTTTCACGGGTCTTGGTTTCACTGGTAAGTTTCACGGGTCAAGGTTTCACGGGTAAGTTTCACGGGTATGTTTCACGGGTGACGTTTCACGGGTCTAGGTTTCACTGGTAAGTTACACGGGTCAAGGTTTTACGGGTAAGTTTCACGGGTAAGTTTCACGGGTATGTTTCACGGGTGACGTTTCACGGGTCTAGGTTTCACTGGTAAGTTTCACGGGTCAAGGTTTCACGGGTAAGTTTCACGGGTAAGTTTCACGGGTATGTTTCACGGGTGACGTTTCACGGGTCTAGGTTTCACTGGAAAGTTTCACGGATCAAGGTTTCACGGGTAAGTTTCACGGGTAAGTTTCACGGGTAAGTTTTACGGGTATGTTTTACAGGTGACGTTTCACGGGTATAGGTTTCACTGGTAAGTTTCACGGGTCAAGGTTTCACGGGTAAGTTTCACGGGTAAGTTTCACGGGTATGTTTCATGGGTGATGTTTCACGGGTCTAGGTTTTACTGGTAAGTTTCACGGGTCAAGGTTTCACGGGTAAGTTTCACGGGTAAGTTTCACGGGTAAGTTTTACGGGTGACGTTTCACGGGTCTAGGTTTCACTGGTAAGTTTCACGGGTATGTTTCACGGGTGACGTTTCACGGGTCTAGGTTTCACTGGTAAGTTTCACGGGTCAAGGTTTCACGGGTAAGTTTCACGGGTAAGTTTCACGGGTATGTTTCACGGATGACGTTTCACGGGTCTTGGTTTCACTGGTAAGTATCACGGGTCAAGGTTTCACGGGTAAGTTTCACGGGTAAGTTTTACGGGTATGTTTTACAGGTGACGTTTCACGGGTAAGTTTCACGGGTAAGTTTCACGAGTATGTTTCACGGGTGACGTTTCACGGGTCTAGGTTTCACTGGAAAGTTTCACGGGTCAAGGATTCACGGGTAAGTTTCACGGGTAAGTTTTACGGGTATGTTTCACGGGTGACGTTTCACAGTTCTAGGTTTCACTGGTAAGTTTCACGGGTCAAGGTTTTACGGGTAAGTTTCACGGGTAAGTTTCACGGGTATGTTTCACGGGTGACGTTTCACGGGTCTAGGTTTCACTGGTAAGTTTCACGGGTCAAGGTTTCACGGGTAAGTTTCACGGGTAAGTTTCACGGGTATGTTTCACGGGTGACGTTTCACGGGTCTAGGTATCACTGGTAAGTTTCACGGGTCATGGTTTCACGGGTAAGTTTCACGGGTAAGTTTCACGGGTATGTTTCACGGGTGACGTTTCACGGGTCTAGGTTTCACTGGTAAGTTTCACGGGTCAAGGATTCACGGGTAAGTTTCACGGGTAAGTTTCACGGGTATGTTTCACGGGTGACGTTTCACGGGTCTTGGTTTCACTGGTAAGTTTCACGGGTCAAGGTTTCACGGGTAAGTTTCACGGGTATGTTTCACGGGTGACGTTTCACGGGTCTAGGTTTCACTGGTAAGTTTCACGGGTCAAGGTTTTACGGGTAAGTTTCACGGGTAAGTTTCACGGGTATGTTTCACGGGTGACGTTTCACGGGTCTAGGTTTCACTGGTAAGTTTCACGGGTCAAGGTTTCACGGGTAAGTTTCACGGGTAAGTTTCACGGGTATGTTTCACGGGTGACGTTTCACGGGTCTAGGTTTCACTGGTAAGTTTCACTGGTCAAGGTTTCACGGGTAAGTTTCACGGGTAAGTTTCACGGGTATGTTTCACGGGTGACGTTTCACGGGTCTAGGTTTCACTGGTAAGTTTCACGGGTCAAGGATTCACGGGTAAGTTTCACGGGTAAGTTTCACGGGTATGTTTCACGGGTGACGTTTCACGGGTCTTGGTTTCACTGGTAAGTTTCACGGGTCAAGGTTTCACGGGTAAGTTTTACGGGTATGTTTCACGGGTGACGTTTCACGGGTCTAGGTTTCACTGGTAAGTTTCACGGGTCAAGGTTTTACGGGTAAGTTTCACGGGTAAGTTTCACGGGTATGTTTCACGGGTGACGTTTCACGGGTCTAGGTTTCACTGGTAAGTTTCACGGGTCAAGGTTTCACGGGTAAGTTTCACGGGTAAGTTTCACGGGTATGTTTCACGGGTGACGTTTCACGGGTCTAGGTTTCACTGGTAAGTTTCACGGGTCAAGGATTCACGGGTAAGTTTCACGGGTAAGTTTCACGGGTATGTTTCACGGGTGACGTTTCACGGGTCTTGGTTTCACTGGTAAGTTTCACGGGTCAAGGTTTCACGGGTAAGTTTCACGGGTATGTTTCACGGGTGACGTTTCACGGGTCTAGGTTTCACTGGTAAGTTTCACGGGTCAAGGTTTTACGGGTAAGTTTCACGGGTAAGTTTCATGGGTATGTTTCACGGGTGACGTTTCACGGGTCTAGGTTTCACTGGTAAGTTTCACGGGTCAAGGTTTCACGGGTAAGTTTCACGGGTAAGTTTCACGGGTATGTTTCACGGGTGACGTTTCACGGGTCTAGGTTTCACTGGTAAGTTTCACGGGTCAAGGATTCACGGGTAAGTTTCACGGGTAAGTTTCACGGGTATGTTTCACGGGTGACGTTTCACGGGTCTTGGTTTCACTGGTAAGTTTCACGGGTCAAGGTTTCACGGGTAAGTTTCACGGGTATGTTTCACGGGTGACGTTTCACGGGTCTAGGTTTCACTGGTAAGTTTCACGGGTCAAGGATTCACGGGTAAGTTTCACGGGTAAGTTTCACGGGTATGTTTCACGGGTGACGTTTCACGGGTCTTGGTTTCACTGGTAAGTTTCACGGGTCAAGGATTCACGGGTAAGTTTCACGGGTAAGTTTCACGGGTATGTTTCACGGGTGACGTTTCACGGGTCTTGGTTTCACTGGTAAGTTTCACGGGTCAAGGTTTCACGGGTAAGTTTCACGGGTATGTTTCACGGGTGACGTTTCACGGGTCTAGGTTTCACTGGTAAGTTTCACGGGTCAAGGTTTTACGGGTAAGTTTCACGGGTAAGTTTCACGGGTATGTTTCACGGGTGACGTTTCACGGGTCTAGGTTTCACTGGTAAGTTTCACGGGTCAAGGTTTTACGGGTAAGTTTCACGGGTAAGTTTCACGGGTATGTTTCACGGGTGACGTTTCACGGGTCTAGGTTTCACTGGTAAGTTTCACGGGTCAAGGTTTCACGGGTAAGTTTCACGGGTAAGTTTCACGGGTATGTTTCACGGGTGACGTTTCACGGGTCTAGGTTTCACTGGTAAGTTTCACGGGTCAAGGATTCACGGGTAAGTTTCACGGGTAAGTTTCACGGGTATGTTTCACGGGTGACGTTTCACGGGTCTTGGTTTCACTGGTAAGTTTCACGGGTCAAGGTTTCACGGGTAAGTTTCACGGGTATGTTTCACGGGTGACGTTTCACGGGTCTAGGTTTCACTGGTAAGTTTCACGGGTCAAGGTTTTACGGGTAAGTTTCACGGGTAAGTTTCATGGGTATGTTTCACGGGTGACGTTTCACGGGTCTAGGTTTCACTGGTAAGTTTCACGGGTCAAGGTTTCACGGGTAAGTTTCACGGGTAAGTTTCACGGGTATGTTTCACGGGTGACGTTTCACGGGTCTAGGTTTCACTGGTAAGTTTCACGGGTCAAGGATTCACGGGTAAGTTTCACGGGTAAGTTTCACGGGTATGTTTCACGGGTGACGTTTCACGGGTCTTGGTTTCACTGGTAAGTTTCACGGGTCAAGGTTTCACGGGTAAGTTTCACGGGTATGTTTCACGGGTGACGTTTCACGGGTCTAGGTTTCACTGGTAAGTTTCACGGGTCAAGGATTCACGGGTAAGTTTCACGGGTAAGTTTCACGGGTATGTTTCACGGGTGACGTTTCACGGGTCTTGGTTTCACTGGTAAGTTTCACGGGTCAAGGATTCACGGGTAAGTTTCACGGGTAAGTTTCACGGGTATGTTTCACGGGTGACGTTTCACGGGTCTTGGTTTCACTGGTAAGTTTCACGGGTCAAGGTTTCACGGGTAAGTTTCACGGGTATGTTTCACGGGTGACGTTTCACGGGTCTAGGTTTCACTGGTAAGTTTCACGGGTCAAGGTTTTACGGGTAAGTTTCACGGGTAAGTTTCACGGGTATGTTTCACGGGTGACGTTTCACGGGTCTAGGTTTCACTGGTAAGTTTCACGGGTCAAGGTTTTACGGGTAAGTTTCACGGGTAAGTTTCACGGGTATGTTTCACGGGTGACGTTTCACGGGTCTAGGTTTCACTGGTAAGTTTCACGGGTTAAGGTTTCACGGGTAAGTTTCACGGGTATGTTTCACGGGTGACGTTTCACGGGTCTAGGTTTCACTGGTAAGTTTCACTGATCAAGGTTTCACGGGTAATTTTCACGGGTATGTTTCACGGGTGACGTTTCACGGGTCTAGGTTTCACTGGTAAGTTTCACGGGTCAAGGTTTTACGGGTAAGTTTCACGGGTAAGTTTCACGGGTATGTTTCACGGGTGACGTTTCACGGGTCTAGGTTTCACTGGTAAGTTTCACGGGTAAGTTTCACGGGTAAGTTTCACGGGTATGTTTCACGGGTGACGTTTCACGGGTCTAGGTTTCACTGGTAAGTTTCACGGGTCAAGGATTCACGGGTAAGTTTCACGGGTAAGTTTCACGGGTATGTTTCACGGGTGACGTTTCACGGGTCTTGGTTTCACTGGTAAGTTTCACGGGTCAAGGTTTCACGGGTAAGTTTCACGGGTATGTTTCACGGGTGACGTTTCACGGGTCTAGGTTTCACTGGTAAGTTTCACGGGTCAAGGTTTTACGGGTAAGTTTCACGGGTAAGTTTCACGGGTATGTTTCACGGGTGACGTTTCACGGGTCTAGGTTTCACTGGTAAGTTTCACGGGTCAAGGATTCACGGGTAAGTTTCACGGGTAAGTTTCACGGGTATGTTTCACGGGTGACGTTTCACGGGTCTTGGTTTCACTGGTAAGTTTCACGGGTCAAGGTTTCACGGGTAAGTTTCACGGGTATGTTTCACGGGTGACGTTTCACGGGTCTAGGTTTCACTGGTAAGTTTCACGGGTCAAGGTTTTACGGGTAAGTTTCACGGGTAAGTTTCACGGGTATGTTTCACGGGTGACGTTTCACGGGTCTAGGTTTCACTGGTAAGTTTCACGGGTCAAGGTTTCACGGGTAAGTTTCACGGGTAAGTTTCACGGGTATGTTTCACGGGTGACGTTTCACGGGTCTAGGTTTCACTGGAAAGATTCACGGATCAAGGTTTCACGGGTAAGTTTCACGGGTAAGTTTCACGGGTAAGTTTTACGGGTATGTTTTACAGGTGACGTTTCACGGGTATAGGTTTCACTGGTAAGTTTCACGGGTCAAGGTTTCACGGGTAAGTTTCACTGGTAAGTTTCACGGGTATGTTTCATGGGTGATGTTTCACGGGTCTAGGTTTTACTGGTAAGTTTCACGGGTCAAGGTTTCACGGGTAAGTTTCACGGGTAAGTTTCACGGGTAAGTTTTACGGGTGACGTTTCACGGGTCTAGGTTTCACTGGTAAGTTTCACGGGTATGTTTCACGGGTGACGTTTCACGGGTCTAGGTTTCACTGGTAAGTTTCACGGGTCAAGGTTTCACGGGTAAGTTTCACGGGTAAGTTTCACGGGTAAGTTTCACGGGTATGTTTCACGGATGACGTTTCACGGGTCTTGGTTTCACTGGTAAGTTTCACGGGTCAAGGTTTCACGGGTAAGTTTCACGGGTAAGTTTTACGGGTATGTTTTACAGGTGACGTTTCACGGGTAAGTTTCACGGGTAAGTTTCACGGGTATGTTTCACGGGTGACGTTTCACGGGTCTAGGTTTCACTGGTAAGTTTCACGGGTCAAGGTTTCACGGGTAAGTTTCACGGGTAAGTTTTACGGGTAAGTTTCACGGGTGACGTTTCACGGGTCTAGGTTTCACTGGAAAGTTTCACGGGTCAAGGATTCACGGGTAAGTTTCACGGGTAAGTTTTACGGGTATGTTTCACGAGTGACGTTTCACGGGTCTAGGTTTCACTGGTAAGTTTCACGGGTCAAGGTTTTACGGGTAAGTTTCACGGGTAAGTTTCACGGGTATGTTTCACGGGTGACGTTTCACGGGTCTAGGTTTCACTGGTAAGTTTCACGGGTCAAGGTTTCACGGGTAAGTTTCACGGGTAAGTTTTACGGGTAAGTTTCACGGGTGACGTTTCACGGGTCTAGGTTTCACTGGAAAGTTTCACGGGTCAAGGATTCACGGGTAAGTTTCACGGGTAAGTTTTACGGGTATGTTTCACGGGTGACGTTTCACGGGTCTAGGTTTCACTGGTAAGTTTCACGGGTCAAGGTTTTACGGGTAAGTTTCACGGGTAAGTTTCACGGGTATGTTTCACGGGTGACGTTTCACGGGTCTAGGTTTCACTGGTAAGTTTCACGGGTCAAGGTTTCACGGGTAAGTTTCACGGGTAAGATTCACGGGTATGTTTCACGGGTGACGTTTCACGGGTCTAGGTTTCACTGGTAAGTTTCACGGGTCAAGGATTCACGGGTAAGTTTCACGGGTAAGTTTCACGGGTATGTTTCACGGGTGACGTTTCACGGGTCTTGGTTTCACTGGTAAGTTTCACGGGTCAAGGTTTCACGGGTAAGTTTCACGGGTATGTTTCACGGGTGACGTTTCACGGGTCTAGGTTTCACTGGTAAGTTTCACGGGTCAAGGTTTTACGGGTAAGTTTCACGGGTAAGTTTCATGGGTATGTTTCACGGGTGACGTTTCACGGGTCTAGGTTTCACTGGTAAGTTTCACGGGTCAAGGTTTCACGGGTAAGTTTCACGGGTAAGTTTCACGGGTATGTTTCACGGGTGACGTTTCACGGGTCTAGGTTTCACTGGTAAGTTTCACGGGTCAAGGATTCACGGGTAAGTTTCACGGGTAAGTTTCACGGGTATGTTTCACGGGTGACGTTTCACGGGTCTTGGTTTCACTGGTAAGTTTCACGGGTCAAGGTTTCACGGGTAAGTTTCACGGGTATGTTTCACGGGTGACGTTTCACGGGTCTAGGTTTCACTGGTAAGTTTCACGGGTCAAGGATTCACGGGTAAGTTTCACGGGTAAGTTTCACGGGTATGTTTCACGGGTGACGTTTCACGGGTCTTGGTTTCACTGGTAAGTTTCACGGGTCAAGGATTCACGGGTAAGTTTCACGGGTAAGTTTCACGGGTATGTTTCACGGGTGACGTTTCACGGGTCTTGGTTTCACTGGTAAGTTTCACGGGTCAAGGTTTCACGGGTAAGTTTCACGGGTATGTTTCACGGGTGACGTTTCACGGGTCTAGGTTTCACTGGTAAGTTTCACGGGTCAAGGTTTTACGGGTAAGTTTCACGGGTAAGTTTCACGGGTATGTTTCACGGGTGACGTTTCACGGGTCTAGGTTTCACTGGTAAGTTTCACGGGTCAAGGTTTCACGGGTAAGTTTCACGGGTAAGTTTCACGGGTATGTTTCACGGGTGACGTTTCACGGGTCTAGGTTTCACTGGTAAGTTTCACGGGTCAAGGATTCACGGGTAAGTTTCACGGGTAAGTTTCACGGGTATGTTTCACGGGTGACGTTGCACGGGTCTAGGTTTCACTGGTAAGTTTCACGGGTCAAGGATTCACGGGTAAGTTTCACGGGTAAGTTTCACGGGTATGTTTCACGGGTGACGTTTCACGGGTCTAGGTTTCACTGGTAAGTTTCACGGGTCAAGGTTTTACGGGTAAGTTTCACGGGTAAGTTTCACGGGTATGTTTCACGGGTGACGTTTCACGGGTCTAGGTTTCACTGGTAAGTTTCACGGGTCAAGGTTTCACGGGTAAGTTTCACGGGTATGTTTCACGGGTGACGTTTCACGGGTCTAGGTTTCACTGGTAAGTTTCACGGGTCAAGGATTCACGGGTAAGTTTCACGGGTAAGTTTCACGGGTAAGTTTCACGGGTATGTTTCACGGGTGACGTTTCACGGGTCTTGGTTTCACTGGTAAGTTTCACGGGTCAAGGTTTCACGGGTAAGTTTCACGGGTATGTTTCACGGGTGACGTTTCACGGGTCTAGGTTTCACTGGTAAGTTTCACGGGTCAAGGTTTTACGGGTAAGTTTCACGGGTAAGTTTCACGGGTATGTTTCACGGGTGACGTTTCACGGGTCTAGGTTTCACTGGTAAGTTTCACGGGTCAAGGTTTCACGGGTAAGTTTCACGGGTAAGTTTCACGGGTATGTTTCACGGGTGACGTTTCACGGGTCTAGGTTTCACTGGTAAGTTTCACGGGTCAAGGTTTCACGGGTAAGTTTCACGGGTGAGTTTCACGGGTATGTTTCACGGGTGACGTTTCACGGGTCTAGGTTTCACTGGTAAGTTTCACGGGTCAAGGATTCACGGGTAAGTTTCACGGGTAAGTTTCACGGGTATGTTTCACGGGTGACGTTTCACGGGTCTTGGTTTCACTGGTAAGTTTCACTGATCAAGGTTTCACGGGTAAGTTTCACGGGTATGTTTCACGGGTGACGTTTCACGGGTCTAGGTTTCACTGGTAAGTTTCACGGGTCAAGGTTTTACGGGTAAGTTTCACGGGTAAGTTTCACGGGTATGTTTCACGGGTGACGTTTCACGGGTCTAGGTTTCACTGGTAAGTTTCACGGGTCAAGGTTTCACGGGTAAGTTTCACGGGTAAGTTTCACGGGTATGTTTCACGGGTGACGTTTCACGGGTCTAGGTTTCACTGGTAAGTTTCACGGGTCAAGGATTCACGGGTAAGTTTCACGGGTAAGTTTCACGGGTATGTTTCACGGGTGACGTTTCACGGGTCTTGGTTTCACTGGTAAGTTTCACGGGTCAAGGTTTCACGGGTAAGTTTCACGGGTATGTTTCACGGGTGACGTTTCACGGGGCTAGGTTTCACTGGTAAGTTTCACGGGTCAAGGTTTTACGGGTAAGTTTCACGGGTAAGTTTCACGGGTATGTTTCACGGGTGACGTTTCACGGGTCTAGGTTTCACTGGTAAGTTTCACGGGTCAAGGATTCACGGGTAAGTTTCACGGGTAAGTTTCACGGGTATGTTTCACGGGTGACGTTTCACGGGTCTTGGTTTCACTGGTAAGTTTCACGGGTCAAGGTTTCACGGGTAAGTTTCACGGGTATGTTTCACGGGTGACGTTTCACGGGTCTAGGTTTCACTGGTAAGTTTCACGGGTCAAGGTTTTACGGGTAAGTTTCACGGGTAAGTTTCACGGGTATGTTTCACGGGTGACGTTTCACGGGTCTAGGTTTCACTGGTAAGTTTCACGGGTCAAGGTTTCACGGGTAAGTTTCACGGGTAAGTTTCACGGGTATGTTTCACGGGTGACGTTTCACGGGTCTAGGTTTCACTGGAAAGTTTCACGGATCAAGGTTTCACGGGTAAGTTTCACGGGTAAGTTTCACGGGTAAGTTTTACGGGTATGTTTTACAGGTGACGTTTCACGGGTATAGGTTTCACTGGTAAGTTTCACGGGTCAAGGTTTCACGGGTAAGTTTCTCTGGTAAGTTTCACGGGTAAGTTTTACGGGTGACGTTTCACGGGTCTAGGTTTCACTGGTAAGTTTCACGGGTATGTTTCACGGGTGACGTTTCACGGGTCTAGGTTTCACTGGTAAGTTTCACGGGTCAAGGTTTCACGGGTAAGTTTCACGGGTAAGTTTCACGGGTAAGTTTCACGGGTATGTTTCACGGATGACGTTTCACGGGTCTTGGTTTCACTGGTAAGTTTCACGGGTCAAGGTTTCACGGGTAAGTTTCACGGGTAAGTTTTACGGGTATGTTTTACAGGTGACGTTTCACGGGTAAGTTTCACGGGTAAGTTTCACGGGTATGTTTCACGGGTGACGTTTCACGGGTCTAGGTTTCACTGGTAAGTTTCACGGGTCAAGGTTTCACGGGTAAGTTTCACGGGTAAGTTTTACGGGTAAGTTTCACGGGTGACGTTTCACGGGTCTAGGTTTCACTGGAAAGTTTCACGGGTCAAGGATTCACGGGTAAGTTTCACGGGTAAGTTTTACGGGTATGTTTCACGAGTGACGTTTCACGGGTCTAGGTTTCACTGGTAAGTTTCACGGGTCAAGGTTTTACGGGTAAGTTTCACGGGTAAGTTTCACGGGTATGTTTCACGGGTGACGTTTCACGGGTCTAGGTTTCACTGGTAAGTTTCACGGGTCAAGGTTTCACGGGTAAGTTTCACGGGTAAGTTTTACGGGTAAGTTTCACGGGTGACGTTTCACGGGTCTAGGTTTCACTGGAAAGTTTCACGGGTCAAGGATTCACGGGTAAGTTTCACGGGTAAGTTTTACGGGTATGTTTCACGGGTGACGTTTCACGGGTCTAGGTTTCACTGGTAAGTTTCACGGGTCAAGGTTTTACGGGTAAGTTTCACGGGTAAGTTTCACGGGTATGTTTCACGGGTGACGTTTCACGGGTCTAGGTTTCACTGGTAAGTTTCACGGGTCAAGGTTTCACGGGTAAGTTTCACGGGTAAGTTTCACGGGTAAGTTTCACGGGTGACGTTTCACTGGTCTAGGTTTCACTGGAAAGTTTCACGGATCATGGTTTCACGGGTAAGTTTCACGGGTAAGTTTCACGGGTAAGTTTTACGGGTATGTTTTACAGGTGACGTTTCACGGGTCTAGGTTTCACTGGTAAGTTTCACGGGTCAAGGTTTCACGGGTAAGTTTCACGGGTATGTTTCATGGGTATGTTTCACGGGTGACGTTTCACGGGTCTAGGTTTCACTGGTAAGTTTCACGGGTCAAGGTTTCACGGGTAAGTTTCACGGGTAAGTTTCACGGGTAAGTTTCACGGGTGACGTTTCACGGGTCTAGGTTTCACTGGAAAGTTTCACGGATCATGGTTTCACGGGTAAGTTTCACGGGTAAGTTTCACGGGTAAGTTTTACGGGTATGTTTTACAGGTGACGTTTCACGGGTCTAGGTTTCACGGGTAAGTTTCACGGGTAAGTTTCACGGGTAAGTTTCACGGGTGACGTTTCACGGGTCTAGGTTTCACTGGTAAGTTTCACTTGTATGTTTCACGGGTGACGTTTCACGGGTCTAGGTTTCACTTGTAAGTTTTACGGGTCAAGGTTTCCCGGGTAAGTTTCACGGGTAAGTTTCACGGGTATGTTTCACGGATGACGTTTCACGGGTCTTGGTTTCACTGGTAAGTTTCACGGGTCAAGGTTTCACGGGTAAGTTTCACGGGTAAGTTTTACGGGTATGTTTTACAGGTGACGTTTCACGGGTAAGTTTCACGGGTAAGTTTCACGGGTATGTTTCACGGGTGACGTTTCACGGGTCTAGGTTTCACTGGTAAGTTTCACGGGTCAAGGTTTCACGGGTAAGTTTCACGGGTAAGTTTTACGGGTATGTTTTACAGGTGACGTTTCACGGGTCTAGGTTTCACTGGTAAGTTTCACGGGTAAGTTTCACGGGTATGTTTCACGGGTGACGTTTCACGGGTCTAGGTTTCACTGGTAAGTTTCACGGGTCAAGGTTTCACGGGTAAGTTTCACGGGTAAGTTTCACGGGTATGTTTCACGGGTGACGTTTCACGGGTCTAGGTTTCACTAGTAAGTTTCACTTGTCAAGGTTTCACGGGTAAGTTTCACGGGTAAGTTTCACGGGTATGTTTCACGGGTGACGTTTCACGGGTCTAGGTTTCACTGGTAAGTTTCACGGGTCAAGGTTTCACGGGTAAGTTTCACGGGTAAGTTTCACGGGTATGTTTCACGGGTGACGTTTCACGGGTCTAGGTTTCACTGGTAAGTTTCACGGGTCAAGGTTTCACGGGTAAGTTTCACGGGTAAGTTTCACGGGTATGTTTCACGGGTGACGTTTCCCGGGTCTAGGTTTCACTGGTAAGTTTCACGGGTCAAGGTTTTACGGGTAAGTTTCACGGGTAAATTTCACGGGTATGTTTCACGGGTGACGTGTCACGGGTCTAGGTTTCACGGGTAAGTTTCACGGATCAAGGTTTCACGGGTAAGTTTCACGGGTAAGTTTCACGGGTATGTTTCACAAGTGACGTTTCACGGGTCTAGGTTTCACTGGAAAGTTTCACGGGTCAAGGTTTCACGGGTAAGTTTCACGGGTAAGTTTTACGGGTATGTTTTACAGGCGACGTTTCACGGGTCTAGGTTTCACTGGTAAGTTTCACGGGTCTAGGTTTCACGGGTAAGTTTCACGGGTAAGTTTCACGGGTATGTTTCACGGGTGACGTTTCACGGGTCTAGGTTTCACTGGTAAGTTTTACGGGTCAAGGTTTCACGGGTAAGTTTCACGGGTAAATTTCACGGGTATGTTTCACGGGTGACGTTTCACGGGTCTAGGTTTCACTGGTAAGTTTCACAGTTCAAGGTTTTACGGGTAAGTTTCACGGGTAAGTTTCACGGGTATGTTTCACGGGTGACGTTTCACGGGTCTAGGTTTCACTGGTAAGTTTCACGGGTCAAGGTTTCACGGGTAAGTTTCACGGGTAAGTTTTACGGGTAAGTTTCACGGGTGACGTTTCACGGGTACGTTTCACGGGTCTAGGTTTCACTGGTAAGTTTCACGGGTCAAGGTTTCACGGGTAAGTTTCACCGGTAAGTTTCACGGGTATGTTTCACAAGTGACGTTTCACGGGTCTAGGTTTCACTGGAAAGTTTCACGGTTCAAGGTTTCACGGGTAAGTTTCACGGGTAAGTTTTACGGGTATGTTTTACAGGCGACGTTTCACGGGTCTAGGTTTCACTGGTAAGTTTCACGGGTCTAGGTTTCACGGGTAAGTTTCACGGGTAAGTTTCACGGGTATGTTTCATGGGTGATGTTTCACGGGTCTAGGTTTCACTGGTAAGTTTCACGGGTCAAGGTTTCACGGGTAAGTTTCACGGGTAAGTTTCACGGGTAAGTTTTACGGGTATGTTTTACAGGTGACGTTTCACGGGTCTAGGTTTCACTGGTAAGTTTCACGGGTCAAGGTTTCACGGGTAAGTTTCACGGGTAAGTTTCACGGGTATGTTTCATGGGTGATGTTTCACGGGTCTAGGTTTTACTGGTAAGTTTCACGGGTCAAGGTTTCACGGGTAAGTTTCACGGGTAAGTTTCACGGGTGACGTTTCACGGGTCTAGGTTTCACTGGTAAGTTTCACGGGTATGTTTCACGGGTGACGTTTCACGGGTCTAGGTTTCACTGGTAAGTTTCACGGGTCAAGGTTTCACGGGTAAGTTTTACGGGTAAGTTTCACGGGTATGTTTCACGGATGACGTTTCACGGGTCTTGGTTTCACTGGTAAGTTTCACGGGTCAAGGTTTCACGGGTAAGTTTCACGGGTAAGTTTTACGGGTATGTTTTACAGGTGACGTTTCACGGGTAAGTTTCACGGGTAAGTTTCACGGGTATGTTTCACTGGTGAAGTTTCACGGGTCTTGGTTTCACTGGTAAGTTTCACGGGTCAAGGTTTCACGGGTAAGTTTCACGGGTAAGTTTTACGGGTATGTTTCACGGGTAAGTTTCACGGGTAAGTTTCACGGGTATGTTTCACGGATGACGTTTCACGGGTCTTGGTTTCACTGGTAAGTTTCACGGGTCAAGGTTTCACGGGTAAGTTTCACGGGTAAGTTTTACGGGTATGTTTTACAGGTGACGTTTCACGGGTAAGTTTCACGGGTAAGTTTCACGGGTATGTTTCACGGGTGACGTTTCACGGGTCTAGGTTTCACTGGTAAGTTTCACGGGTCAAGGTTTCACGGGTAAGTTTCACGGGTAAGTTTCACGGGTATGTTTCACGGGTGACGTTTCACGGGTCTAGGTTTCACTGGTAAGTTTCACGGGTCAAGGATTCACGGGTAAGTTTCACGGGTAAGTTTCACGGGTATGTTTCACGGGTGACGTTTCACGGGTCTTGGTTTCACTGGTAAGTTTCACGGGTCAAGGTTTCACGGGTAAGTTTCACGGGTATGGTTCACGGGTGACGTTTCACGGGTCTAGGTTTCACTGGTAAGTTTCACGGGTCAAGGTTTTACGGGTAAGTTTCACGGGTAAGTTTCACGGGTATGTTTCACGGGTGACGTTTCACGGGTCTAGGTTTCACTGGTAAGTTTCACGGGTCAAGGTTTCACGGGTAAGTTTCACGGGTAAGTTTCACGGGTATGTTTCACGGGTGACGTTTCACGGGTCTAGGTTTCACTGGAAAGTTTCACGGATCAAGGTTTCACGGGTAAGTTTCACGGGTAAGTTTCACGGGTAAGTTTTACGGGTATGTTTTACAGGTGACGTTTCACGGGTATAGGTTTCACTGGTAAGTTTCACGGGTCAAGGTTTCACGGGTAAGTTTCACTGGTAAGTTTCACGGGTATGTTTCATGGGTGATGTTTCACGGGTCTAGGTTTTACTGGTAAGTTTCACGGGTCAAGGTTTCACGGGTAAGTTTCACGGGTAAGTTTCACGGGTAAGTTTTACGGGTGACGTTTCACGGGTCTAGGTTTCACTGGTAAGTTTCACGGGTATGTTTCACGGGTGACGTTTCACGGGTCTAGGTTTCACTGGTAAGTTTCACGGGTCAAGGTTTCACGGGTAAGTTTCACGGGTAAGTTTCACGGGTAAGTTTCACGGGTATGTTTCACGGATGACGTTTCACGGGTCTTGGTTTCACTGGTAAGTTTCACGGGTCAAGGTTTCACGGGTAAGTTTCACGGGTAAGTTTTACGGGTATGTTTTACAGGTGACGTTTCACGGGTAAGTTTCACGGGTAAGTTTCACGGGTATGTTTCACGGGTGACGTTTCACGGGTCTAGGTTTCACTGGTAAGTTTCACGGGTCAAGGTTTTACGGGTAAGTTTCACGGGTAAGTTTTACGGGTAAGTTTCACGGGTGACGTTTCACGGGTCTAGGTTTCACTGGAAAGTTTCACGGGTCAAGGATTCACGGGTAAGTTTCACGGGTAAGTTTTACGGGTATGTTTCACGAGTGACGTTTCACGGGTCTAGGTTTCACTGGTAAGTTTCACGGGTCAAGGTTTTACGGGTAAGTTTCACGGGTAAGTTTCACGGGTATGTTTCACGGGTGACGTTTCACGGGTCTAGGTTTCACTGGTAAGTTTCACGGGTCAAGGTTTCACGGGTAAGTTTCACGGGTAAGTTTTACGGGTAAGTTTCACGGGTGACGTTTCACGGGTCTAGGTTTCACTGGAAAGTTTCACGGGTCAAGGATTCACGGGTAAGTTTCACGGGTAAGTTTTACGGGTATGTTTCACGGGTGACGTTTCACGGGTCTAGGTTTCACTGGTAAGTTTCACGGGTCAAGGTTTTACGGGTAAGTTTCACGGGTAAGTTTCACGGGTATGTTTCACGGGTGACGTTTCACGGGTCTAGGTTTCACTGGTAAGTTTCACGGGTCAAGGTTTCACGGGTAAGTTTCACGGGTAAGTTTCACGGGTAAGTTTCACGGGTGACGTTTCACTGGTCTAGGTTTCACTGGAAAGTTTCACGGATCATGGTTTCACGGGTAAGTTTCACGGGTAAGTTTCACGGGTAAGTTTTACGGGTATGTTTTACAGGTGACGTTTCACGGGTCTAGGTTTCACTGGTAAGTTTCACGGGTCAAGGTTTCACGGGTAAGTTTCACGGGTATGTTTCATGGGTATGTTTCACGGGTGACGTTTCACGGGTCTAGGTTTCACTGGTAAGTTTCACGGGTCAAGGTTTCACGGGTAAGTTTCACGGGTAAGTTTCACGGGTAAGTTTCACGGGTGACGTTTCACGGGTCTAGGTTTCACTGGAAAGTTTCACGGATCATGGTTTCACGGGTAAGTTTCACGGGTAAGTTTCACGGGTAAGTTTTACGGGTATGTTTTACAGGTGACGTTTCACGGGTCTAGGTTTCACGGGTAAGTTTCACGGGTAAGTTTCACGGGTAAGTTTCACGGGTGACGTTTCACGGGTCTAGGTTTCACTGGTAAGTTTCACTTGTATGTTTCACGGGTGACGTTTCACGGGTCTAGGTTTCACTTGTAAGTTTTACGGGTCAAGGTTTCCCGGGTAAGTTTCACGGGTAAGTTTCACGGGTATGTTTCACGGATGACGTTTCACGGGTCTTGGTTTCACTGGTAAGTTTCACGGGTCAAGGTTTCACGGGTAAGTTTCACGGGTAAGTTTTACGGGTATGTTTTACAGGTGACGTTTCACGGGTAAGTTTCACGGGTAAGTTTCACGGGTATGTTTCACGGGTGACGTTTCACGGGTCTAGGTTTCACTGGTAAGTTTCACGGGTCAAGGTTTCACGGGTAAGTTTCACGGGTAAGTTTTACGGGTATGTTTTACAGGTGACGTTTCACGGGTCTAGGTTTCACTGGTAAGTTTCACGGGTAAGTTTCACGGGTATGTTTCACGGGTGACGTTTCACGGGTCTAGGTTTCACTGGTAAGTTTCACGGGTCAAGGTTTCACGGGTAAGTTTCACGGGTAAGTTTCACGGGTATGTTTCACGGGTGACGTTTCACGGGTCTAGGTTTCACTAGTAAGTTTCACTTGTCAAGGTTTCACGGGTAAGTTTCACGGGTAAGTTTCACGGGTATGTTTCACGGGTGACGTTTCACGGGTCTAGGTTTCACTGGTAAGTTTCACGGGTCAAGGTTTCACGGGTAAGTTTCACGGGTAAGTTTCACGGGTATGTTTCACGGGTGACGTTTCACGGGTCTAGGTTTCACTGGTAAGTTTCACGGGTCAAGGTTTCACGGGTAAGTTTCACGGGTAAGTTTCACGGGTATGTTTCACGGGTGACGTTTCACGGGTCTAGGTTTCACTGGTAAGTTTCACGGGTCAAGGTTTTACGGGTAAGTTTCACGGGTAAATTTCACGGGTATGTTTCACGGGTGACGTGTCACGGGTCTAGGTTTCACGGGTAAGTTTCACGGGTCAAGGTTTCACGGGTAAGTTTCACGGGTAAGTTTCACGGGTATGTTTCACAAGTGACGTTTCACGGGTCTAGGTTTCACTGGAAAGTTTCACGGGTCAAGGTTTCACGGGTAAGTTTCACGGGTAAGTTTTACGGGTATGTTTTACAGGCGACGTTTCACGGGTCTAGGTTTCACTGGTAAGTTTCACGGGTCTAGGTTTCACGGGTAAGTTTCACGGGTAAGTTTCACGGGTATGTTTCACGGGTGACGTTTCACGGGTCTAGGTTTCACTGGTAAGTTTTACGGGTCAAGGTTTCACGGGTAAGTTTCACGGGTAAATTTCACGGGTATGTTTCACGGGTGACGTTTCACGGGTCTAGGTTTCACTGGTAAGTTTCACAGTTCAAGGTTTTACGGGTAAGTTTCACGGGTAAGTTTCACGGGTATGTTTCACGGGTGACGTTTCACGGGTCTAGGTTTCACTGGTAAGTTTCACGGGTCAAGGTTTCACGGGTAAGTTTCACGGGTAAGTTTTACGGGTAAGTTTCACGGGTGACGTTTCACGGGTACGTTTCACGGGTCTAGGTTTCACTGGTAAGTTTCACGGGTCAAGGTTTCACGGGTAAGTTTCACCGGTAAGTTTCACGGGTATGTTTCACAAGTGACGTTTCACGGGTCTAGGTTTCACTGGAAAGTTTCACGGGTCAAGGTTTCACGGGTAAGTTTCACGGGTAAGTTTTACGGGTATGTTTTACAGGCGACGTTTCACGGGTCTAGGTTTCACTGGTAAGTTTCACGGGTCTAGGTTTCACGGGTAAGTTTCACGGGTAAGTTTCACGGGTATGTTTCATGGGTGATGTTTCACGGGTCTAGGTTTCACTGGTAAGTTTCACGGGTCAAGGTTTCACGGGTAAGTTTCACGGGTAAGTTTCACGGGTAAGTTTTACGGGTATGTTTTACAGGTGACGTTTCACGGGTCTAGGTTTCACTGGTAAGTTTCACGGGTCAAGGTTTCACGGGTAAGTTTCACGGGTAAGTTTCACGGGTATGTTTCATGGGTGATGTTTCACGGGTCTAGGTTTTACTGGTAAGTTTCACGGGTCAAGGTTTCACGGGTAAGTTTCACGGGTAAGTTTCACGGGTGACGTTTCACGGGTCTAGGTTTCACTGGTAAGTTTCACGGGTATGTTTCACGGGTGACGTTTCACGGGTCTAGGTTTCACTGGTAAGTTTCACGGGTCAAGGTTTCACGGGTAAGTTTTACGGGTAAGTTTCACGGGTATGTTTCACGGATGACGTTTCACGGGTCTTGGTTTCACTGGTAAGTTTCACGGGTCAAGGTTTCACGGGTAAGTTTCACGGGTAAGTTTTACGGGTATGTTTTACAGGTGACGTTTCACGGGTAAGTTTCACGGGTAAGTTTCACGGGTATGTTTCACTGGTGAAGTTTCACGGGTCTTGGTTTCACTGGTAAGTTTCACGGGTCAAGGTTTCACGGGTAAGTTTCACGGGTAAGTTTTACGGGTATGTTTCACGGGTAAGTTTCACGGGTAAGTTTCACGGGTATGTTTCACGGATGACGTTTCACGGGTCTTGGTTTCACTGGTAAGTTTCACGGGTCAAGGTTTCACGGGTAAGTTTCACGGGTAAGTTTTACGGGTATGTTTTACTGGTGACGTTTCACGGGTAAGTTTCACGGGTAAGTTTCACGGGTATGTTTCACGGGTGACGTTTCACGGGTCTAGGTTTCACTGGTAAGTTTCACAAGTCAAGGTTAGACGGGTAATTTACACGGGTAAGTTTTACGGGTAAGTTTCACGGGTGACGTTTCACGGGTCTAGGTTTCACTGGAAAGTTTCACGGGTCAAGGATTCACGGGTAAGTTTCACGGGTAAGTTTTACGGGTATGTTTCACGGGTGACGTTTCACGGGTCTAGGTTTCACTGGTAAGTTTCACGGGTCAAGGTTTTACGGGTAAGTTTCACGGGTAAGTTTCACGGGTATGTTTCACGGGTGACGTTTCACGGGTCTAGGTTTCACTGGTAAGTTTCACGGGTCAAGGTTTCACGGGTAAGTTTCACGGGTAAGTTTCACGGGTAAGTTTCACGGGTGACGTTTCACGGGTCTAGGTTTCACTGGAAAGTTTCACGGATCATGGTTTCACGGGTAAGTTTCACGGGTAAGTTTCACGGGTAAGTTTTACGGGTATGTTTTACAGGTGACGTTTCACGGGTCTAGGTTTCACTGGTAAGTTTCACGGGTCAAGGTTTCACGGGTAAGTTTCACGGGTATGTTTCATGGGTATGTTTCACGGGTGACGTTTCACGGGTCTAGGTTTCACTGGTAAGTTTCACGGGTCAAGGTTTCACGGGTAAGTTTCACGGGTAAGTTTCACGGGTAAGTTTCACGGGTGACGTTTCACGGGTATGTTTCACGGGTGACGTTTCACGGGTCTAGGTTTCACTGGTAAGTTTCACGGGTCAAGGTTTCACGGGTAAGTTTCACGGGTAAGTTTTACGGGTAAGTTTCACGGGTGACGTTTCACGGGTCTAGGTTTCACTGGAAAGTTTCACGGATCATGGTTTCACGGGTAAGTTTCACGGGTAAGTTTCACGGGTAAGTTTTACGGGTATGTTTTACAGGTGACGTTTCACGGGTCTAGGTTTCACGGGTAAGTTTCACGGGTAAGTTTCACGGGTAAGTTTCACGGGTGACGTTTCACGGGTCTAGGTTTCACTGGTAAGTTTCACTTGTATGTTTCACGGGTGACGTTTCACGGGTCTAGGTTTCACTTGTAAGTTTCACGGGTCAAGGTTTCCCGGGTAAGTTTCACGGGTAAGTTTCACGGGTATGTTTCACGGATGACGTTTCACGGGTCTTGGTTTCACTGGTAAGTTTCACGGGTCAAGGTTTCACGGGTAAGTTTCACGGGTAAGTTTTACGGGTATGTTTTACAGGTGACGTTTCACGGGTAAGTTTCACGGGTAAGTTTCACGGGTATGTTTCACGGGTGACGTTTCACGGGTCTAGGTTTCACTGGTAAGTTTCACGGGTCAAGGTTTCACGGGTAAGTTTCACGGGTAAGTTTTACGGGTATGTTTTACAGGTGACGTTTCACGGGTCTAGGTTTCACTGGTAAGTTTCACGGGTAAGTTTCACGGGTATGTTTCACGGGTGACGTTTCACGGGTCTAGGTTTCACTGGTAAGTTTCACGGGTCAAGGTTTCACGGGTAAGTTTCACGGGTAAGTTTCACGGGTGACGTTTCACGGGTCTAGGTTTCACTAGTAAGTTTCACTTGTCAAGGTTTCACGGGTAAGTTTCACGGGTAAGTTTCACGGGTATGTTTCACGGGTGACGTTTCACGGGTCTAGGTTTCACTGGTAAGTTTCACGGGTCAAGGTTTCACGGGTAAGTTTCACGGGTAAGTTTCACGGGTATGTTTCACGGGTGACGTTTCACGGGTCTAGGTTTCACTGGTAAGTTTCACGGGTCAAGGTTTCACGGGTAAGTTTCACGGGTAAGTTTCACGGGTATGTTTCACGGGTGACGTTTCACGGGTCTAGGTTTCACTGGTAAGTTTCACGGGTCAAGGTTTTACGGGTAAGTTTCACGGGTAAATTTCACGGGTATGTTTCACGGGTGACGTGTCACGGGTCTAGGTTTCACGGGTAAGTTTCACGGGTCAAGGTTTCACGGGTAAGTTTCACGGGTAAGTTTCACGGGTATGTTTCACAAGTGACGTTTCACGGGTCTAGGTTTCACTGGAAAGTTTCACAGGTCAAGGTTTCACGGGTAAGTTTCACGGGTAAGTTTTACGGGTATGTTTTACAGGCGACGTTTCACGGGTCTAGGTTTCACTGGTAAGTTTCACGGGTCTAGGTTTCACGGGTAAGTTTCACGGGTAAGTTTCACGGGTATGTTTCACGGTTGACGTTTCACGGGTCTAGGTTTCACTGGTAAGTTTCACGGGTCAAGGTTTCACGGGTAAGTTTCACGGGTAAATTTCACGGGTATGTTTCACGGGTGACGTTTCACGGGTCTAGGTTTCACTGGTAAGTTTCACAGTTCAAGGTTTTACGGGTAAGTTTCACGGGTAAGTTTCACGGGTATGTTTCACGGGTGACGTTTCACGGGTCTAGGTTTCACTGGTAAGTTTCACGGGTCAAGGTTTCACGGGTAAGTTTCACGGGTAAGTTTTACGGGTAAGTTTCACGGGTGACGTTTCACGGGTACGTTTCACGGGTCTAGGTTTCACTGGTAAGTTTCACGGGTCAAGGTTTCACGGGTAAGTTTCACCGGTAAGTTTCACGGGTATGTTTCACAAGTGACGTTTCACGGGTCTAGGTTTCACTGGAAAGTTTCACGGGTCAAGGTTTCACGGGTAAGTTTCACGGGTAAGTTTTACGGGTATGTTTTACAGGCGACGTTTCACGGGTCTAGGTTTCACTGGTAAGTTTCACGGGTCAAGGTTTTACGGGTAAGTTTCACGGGTAAGTTTCACGGGTATGTTTCACGGGTGACGTTTCACGGGTCTAGGTTTCACTGGTAAGTTTCACGGGTCAAGGTTTCACGGGTAAGTTTCACGGGTAAGTTTCACGGGTATGTTTCACGGGTGACGTTTCACGGGTCTAGGTTTCACTGGTAAGTTTCACGGGTCAAGGATTCACGGGTAAGTTTCACGGGTAAGTTTCACGGGTAAGTTTCACGGGTATGTTTCACGGGTGACGTTTCACGGGTCTTGGTTTCACTGGTAAGTTTCACGGGTCAAGGTTTCACGGGTAAGTTTCACGGGTATGTTTCACGGGTGACGTTTCACGGGTCTAGGTTTCACTGGTAAGTTTCACGGGTCAAAGTTTTACGGGTAAGTTTCACGGGTAAGTTTCACGGGTATGTTTCACGGGTGACGTTTCACGGGTCTAGGTTTCACTGGTAAGTTTCACGGGTCAAGGATTCACGGGTAAGTTTCACGGGTAAGTTTCACGGGTATGTTTCACGGGTGACGTTTCACGGGTCTTGGTTTCACTGGTAAGTTTCACGGGTCAAGGTTTCACGGGTAAGTTTCACGGGTATGTTTCACGGGTGACGTTTCACGGGTCTAGGTTTCAATGGTAAGTTTCACGGGTCAAGGTTTTACGGGTAAGTTTCACGGGTAAGTTTCACGGGTATGTTTCACGGGTGACGTTTCACGGGTCTAGGTTTCACTGGTAAGTTTCACGGGTCAAGGTTTCACGGGTAAGTTTCACGGGTAAGTTTCACGGGTATGTTTCACGGGTGACGTTTCACGGGTCTAGGTTTCACTGGAAAGTTTCACGGATCAAGGTTTCACGGGTAAGTTTCACGGGTAAGTTTCACGGGTAAGTTTTACGGGTATGTTTTACAGGTGACGTTTCACGGGTATAGGTTTCACTGGTAAGTTTCACGGGTCAAGGTTTCACGGGTAAGTTTCACGGGTAAGTTTCACGGGTATGTTTCATGGGTGATGTTTCACGGGTCTAGGTTTTACTGGTAAGTTTCACGGGTCAAGGTTTCACGGGTAAGTTTCACGGGTAAGTTTCACGGGTAAGTTTTACGGGTGACGTTTCACGGGTCTAGGTTTCACTGGTAAGTTTCACGGGTATGTTTCACGGGTGACGTTTCACGGGTCTAGGTTTCACTGGTAAGTTTCACGGGTCAAGGTTTCACGGGTAAGTTTCACGGGTAAGTTTCACGGGTAAGTTTCACGGGTATGTTTCACGGATGACGTTTCACGGGTCTTGGTTTCACTGGTAAGTTTCACGGGTCAAGGTTTCACGGGTAAGTTTCACGGGTAAGTTTTACGGGTATGTTTTACAGGTGACGTTTCACGGGTAAGTTTCACGGGTAAGTTTCACGGGTATGTTTCACGGGTGACGTTTCACGGGTCTAGGTTTCACTGGTAAGTTTCACGGGTCAAGGTTTCACGGGTAAGTTTCACGGGTAAGTTTTACGGGTAAGTTTCACGGGTGACGTTTCACGGGTCTAGGTTTCACTGGAAAGTTTCACGGGTCAAGGATTCACGGGTAAGTTTCACGGGTAAGTTTTACGGGTATGTTTCACGAGTGACGTTTCACGGGTCTAGGTTTCACTGGTAAGTTTCACGGGTCAAGGTTTTACGGGTAAGTTTCACGGGTAAGTTTCACGGGTATGTTTCACGGGTGACGTTTCACGGGTCTAGGTTTCACTGGTAAGTTTCACGGGTCAAGGTTTCACGGGTAAGTTTCACGGGTAAGTTTTACGGGTAAGTTTCACGGGTGACGTTTCACGGGTCTAGGTTTCACTGGAAAGTTTCACGGGTCAAGGATTCACGGGTAAGTTTCACGGGTAAGTTTTACGGGTATGTTTCACGGGTGACGTTTCACGGGTAAGTTTTACGGGTGACGTTTCACGGGTCTAGGTTTCACTGGTAAGTTTCACGGGTATGTTTCACGGGTGACGTTTAACGGGTCTAGGTTTCACTGGTAAGTTTCACGGGTCAAGGTTTCACGGGTAAGTTTCACGGGTAAGTTTCACGGGTAAGTTTCACGGGTATGTTTCACGGATGACGTTTCACGGGTCTTGGTTTTACTGGTAAGTTTCACGGGTCAAGGTTTCACGGGTAAGTTTCACGGGTAAGTTTTACGGGTATGTTTTACAGGTGACGTTTCACGGGTAAGTTTCACGGGTAAGTTTCACGGGTATGTTTCACGGGTGACGTTTCACGGGTCTAGGTTTCACTGGTAAGTTTCACGGGTCAAGGTTTCACGGGTAAGTTTCACGGGTAAGTTTTACGGGTAAGTTTCACGGGTGACGTTTCACGGGTCTAGGTTTCACTGGAAAGTTTCACGGGTCAAGGATTCACGGGTAAGTTTCACGGGTAAGTTTTACGGGTAAGTTTCACGGGTGACGTTTCACGGGTCTAGGTTTCACTGGAAAGTTTCACGGGTCAAGGATTCACGGGTAAGTTTCACGGGTAAGTTTTACGGGTATGTTTCACGAGTGACGTTTCACGGGTCTAGGTTTCACTGGTAAGTTTCACGGGTCAAGGTTTTACGGGTAAGTTTCACGGGTAAGTTTCACGGGTATGTTTCACGGGTGACGTTTCACGGGTCTAGGTTTCACTGGTAAGTTTCACGGGTCAAGGTTTCACGGGTAAGTTTCACGGGTAAGTTTTACGGGTAAGTTTCACGGGTGACGTTTCACGGGTCTAGGTTTCACTGGAAAGTTTCACGGGTCAAGGATTCACGGGTAAGTTTCACGGGTAAGTTTTACGGGTATGTTTCACGGGTGACGTTTCACGGGTCTAGGTTTCACTGGTAAGTTTCACGGGTCAAGGTTTTACGGGTAAGTTTCACGGGTAAGTTTCACGGGTATGTTTCACGGGTGACGTTTCACGGGTCTAGGTTTCACTGGTAAGTTTCACGGGTCAAGGTTTCACGGGTAAGTTTCACGGGTAAGTTTCACGGGTAAGTTTCACGGGTGACGTTTCACGGGTCTAGGTTTCACTGGAAAGTTTCACGGATCATGGTTTCACGGGTAAGTTTCACGGGTAAGTTTCACGGGTAAGTTTTACGGGTATGTTTTACAGGTGACGTTTCACGGGTCTAGGTTTCACTGGTAAGTTTCACGGGTCAAGGTTTCACGGGTAAGTTTCACGGGTATGTTTCATGGGTATGTTTCACGGGTGACGTTTCACGGGTCTAGGTTTCACTGGTAAGTTTCACGGGTCAAGGTTTCACGGGTAAGTTTCACGGGTAAGTTTCACGGGTAAGTTTCACGGGTGACGTTTCACGGGTCTAGGTTTCACTGGAAAGTTTCACGGATCATGGTTTCACGGGTAAGTTTCACGGGTAAGTTTCACGGGTAAGTTTTACGGGTATGTTTTACAGGTGACGTTTCACGGGTCTAGGTTTCACGGGTAAGTTTCACGGGTAAGTTTCACGGGTAAGTTTCACGGGTGACGTTTCACGGGTCTAGGTTTCACTGGTAAGTTTCACTTGTATGTTTCACGGGTGACGTTTCACGGGTCTAGGTTTCACTTGTAAGTTTCACGGGTCAAGGTTTCCCGGGTAAGTTTCACGGGTAAGTTTCACGGGTATGTTTCACGGATGACGTTTCACGGGTCTTGGTTTCACTGGTAAGTTTCACGGGTCAAGGTTTCACGGGTAAGTTTCACGGGTAAGTTTTACGGGTATGTTTTACAGGTGACGTTTCACGGGTAAGTTTCACGGGTAAGTTTCACGGGTATGTTTCACGGGTGACGTTTCACGGGTCTAGGTTTCACTGGTAAGTTTCACGGGTCAAGGTTTCACGGGTAAGTTTCACGGGTAAGTTTTACGGGTATGTTTTACAGGTGACGTTTCACGGGTCTAGGTTTCACTGGTAAGTTTCACGGGTAAGTTTCACGGGTATGTTTCACGGGTGACGTTTCACGGGTCTAGGTTTCACTGGTAAGTTTCACGGGTCAAGGTTTCACGGGTAAGTTTCACGGGTAAGTTTCACGGGTATGTTTCACGGGTGACGTTTCACGGGTCTAGGTTTCACTAGTAAGTTTCACTTGTCAAGGTTTCACGGGTAAGTTTCACGGGTAAGTTTCACGGGTATGTTTCACGGGTGACGTTTCACGGGTCTAGGTTTCACTGGTAAGTTTCACGGGTCAAGGTTTCACGGGTAAGTTTCACGGGTAAGTTTCACGGGTATGTTTCACGGGTGACGTTTCACGGGTCTAGGTTTCACTGGTAAGTTTCACGGGTCAAGGTTTCACGGGTAAGTTTCACGGGTAAGTTTCACGGGTATGTTTCACGGGTGACGTTTCACGGGTCTAGGTTTCACTGGTAAGTTTCACGGGTCAAGGTTTTACGGGTAAGTTTCACGGGTAAATTTCACGGGTATGTTTCACGGGTGACGTGTCACGGGTCTAGGTTTCACGGGTAAGTTTCACGGGTCAAGGTTTCACGGGTAAGTTTCACGGGTAAGTTTCACGGGTATGTTTCACAAGTGACGTTTCACGGGTCTAGGTTTCACTGGAAAGTTTCACGGGTCAAGGTTTCACGGGTAAGTTTCACGGGTAAGTTTTACGGGTATGTTTTACAGGCGACGTTTCACGGGTCTAGGTTTCACTGGTAAGTTTCACGGGTCTAGGTTTCACGGGTAAGTTTCACGGGTAAGTTTCACGGGTATGTTTCACGGGTGACGTTTCACGGGTCTAGGTTTCACTGGTAAGTTTTACGGGTCAAGGTTTCACGGGTAAGTTTCACGGGTAAATTTCACGGGTATGTTTCACGGGTGACGTTTCACGGGTCTAGGTTTCACTGGTAAGTTTCACAGTTCAAGGTTTTACGGGTAAGTTTCACGGGTAAGTTTCACGGGTATGTTTCACGGGTGACGTTTCACGGGTCTAGGTTTCACTGGTAAGTTTCACGGGTCAAGGTTTCACGGGTAAGTTTCACGGGTAAGTTTTACGGGTAAGTTTCACGGGTGACGTTTCACGGGTACGTTTCACGGGTTTAGGTTTCACTGGTAAGTTTCACGGGTCAAGGTTTCACGGGTAAGTTTCACCGGTAAGTTTCACGGGTATGTTTCACAAGTGACGTTTCACGGGTCTAGGTTTCACTGGAAAGTTTCACGGGTCAAGGTTTCACGGGTAAGTTTCACGGGTAAGTTTTACGGGTATGTTTTACAGGCGACGTTTCACGGGTCTAGGTTTCACTGGTAAGTTTCACGGGTCTAGGTTTCACGGGTAAGTTTCACGGGTAAGTTTCACGGGTATGTTTCATGGGTGATGTTTCACGGGTCTAGGTTTCACTGGTAAGTTTCACGGGTCAAGGTTTCACGGGTAAGTTTCACGGGTAAGTTTCACGGGTAAGTTTTACGGGTATGTTTTACAGGTGACGTTTCACGGGTCTAGGTTTCACTGGTAAGTTTCACGGGTCAAGGTTTCACGGGTAAGTTTCACGGGTAAGTTTCACGGGTATGTTTCATGGGTGATGTTTCACGGGTCTAGGTTTTACTGGTAAGTTTCACGGGTCAAGGTTTCACGGGTAAGTTTCACGGGTAAGTTTCACGGGTGACGTTTCACGGGTCTAGGTTTCACTGGTAAGTTTCACGGGTATGTTTCACGGGTGACGTTTCACGGGTCTAGGTTTCACTGGTAAGTTTCACGGGTCAAGGTTTCATGGGTAAGTTTCACGGGTAAGTTTCACGGGTATGTTTCACGGATGACGTTTCACGGGTCTTGGTTTCACTGGTAAGTTTCACGGGTCAAGGTTTCACGGGTAAGTTTCACGGGTAAGTTTTACGGGTATGTTTTACAGGTGACGTTTCACGGGTAAGTTTCACGGGTAAGTTTCACGGGTATGTTTCACTGGTGAAGTTTCACGGGTCTTGGTTTCACTGGTAAGTTTCACGGGTCAAGGTTTCACGGGTAAGTTTCACGGGTAAGTTTTACGGGTATGTTTCACGGGTAAGTTTCACGGGTAAGTTTCACGGGTATGTTTCACGGATGACGTTTCACGGGTCTTGGTTTCACTGGTAAGTTTCACGGGTCAAGGTTTCACGGGTAAGTTTCACGGGTAAGTTTTACGGGTATGTTTTACAGGTGACGTTTCACGGGTAAGTTTCACGGGTAAGTTTCACGGGTATGTTTCACGGGTGACGTTTCACGGGTCTAGGTTTCACTGGTAAGTTTCACGGGTCAAGGTTTCACGGGTAAGTTTCACGGGTAAGTTTTACGGGTAAGTTTCACGGGTGACGTTTCACGGGTCTAGGTTTCACTGGAAAGTTTCACGGGTCAAGGATTCACAGGTAAGTTTCACGGGTAAGTTTTACGGGTATGTTTCACGAGTGACGTTTCACGGGTCTAGGTTTCACTGGTAAGTTTCACGGGTCAAGGTTTTACGGGTAAGTTTCACGGGTAAGTTTCACGGGTATGTTTCACGGGTGACGTTTCACGGGTCTAGGTTTCACTGGTAAGTTTCACGGGTCAAGGTTTCACGGGTAAGTTTCACGGGTAAGTTTTACGGGTAAGTTTCACGGGTGACGTTTCACGGGTCTAGGTTTCACTGGAAAGTTTCACGGGTCAAGGATTCACGGGTAAGTTTCACGGGTAAGTTTTACGGGTATGTTTCACGGGTGACGTTTCACGGGTCTAGGTTTCACTGGTAAGTTTCACGGGTCAAGGTTTTACGGGTAAGTTTCACGGGTAAGTTTCACGGGTATGTTTCACGGGTGACGTTTCACGGGTCTAGGTTTCACTGGTAAGTTTCACGGGTCAAGGTTTCACGGGTAAGTTTCACGGGTAAGTTTCACGGGTAAGTTTCACGGGTGACGTTTCACGGGTCTAGGTTTCACTGGAAAGTTTCACGGATCATGGTTTCACGGGTAAGTTTCACGGGTAAGTTTCACGGGTAAGTTTTACGGGTATGTTTTACAGGTGACGTTTCACGGGTCTAGGTTTCACTGGTAAGTTTCACGGGTCAAGGTTTCACGGGTAAGTTTCACGGGTTTGTTTCATGGGTATGTTTCACGGGTGACGTTTCACGGGTCTAGGTTTCACTGGTAAGTTTCACGGGTCAAGGTTTCACGGGTAAGTTTCACGGGTAAGTTTCACGGGTCTAGGTTTCACTGGAAAGTTTCACGGATCATGGTTTCACGGGTAAGTTTCACGGGTAAGTTTCACGGGTAAGTTTTACGGGTATGTTTTACAGGTGACGTTTCACGGGTCTAGGTTTCACGGGTAAGTTTCACGGGTAAGTTTCACGGGTAAGTTTCACGGGTGACGTTTCACGGGTCTAGGTTTCACTGGTAAGTTTCACTTGTATGTTTCACGGGTGACGTTTCACGGGTCTAGGTTTCACTTGTAAGTTTCACGGGTCAAGGTTTCCCGGGTAAGTTTCACGGGTAAGTTTCACGGGTATGTTTCACGGATGACGTTTCACGGGTCTTGGTTTCACTGGTAAGTTTCACGGGTCAAGGTTTCACGGGTAAGTTTCACGGGTAAGTTTTACGGGTATGTTTTACAGGTGACGTTTCACGGGTAAGTTTCACGGGTAAGTTTCACGGGTATGTTTCACGGGTGACGTTTCACGGGTCTAGGTTTCACTGGTAAGTTTCACGGGTCAAGGTTTCACGGGTAAGTTTCACGGGTAAGTTTTACGGGTATGTTTTACAGGTGACGTTTCACGGGTCTAGGTTTCACTGGTAAGTTTCACGGGTAAGTTTCACGGGTATGTTTCACGGGTGACGTTTCACGGGTCTAGGTTTCACTGGTAAGTTTCACGGGTCAAGGTTTCACGGGTAAGTTTCACGGGTAAGTTTCACGGGTATGTTTCACGGGTGACGTTTCACGGGTCTAGGTTTCACTAGTAAGTTTCACTTGTCAAGGTTTCACGGGTAAGTTTCACGGGTAAGTTTCACGGGTATGTTTCACGGGTGACGTTTCACGGGTCTAGGTTTCACTGGTAAGTTTCACGGGTCAAGGTTTCACGGGTAAGTTTCACGGGTAAGTTTCACGGGTATGTTTCACGGGTGACGTTTCACGGGTCTAGGTTTCACTGGTAAGTTTCACGGGTCAAGGTTTCACGGGTAAGTTTCACGGGTAAGTTTCACGGGTATGTTTCACGGGTGACGTTTCACGGGTCTAGGTTTCACTGGTAAGTTTCACGGGTCAAGGTTTTACGGGTAAGTTTCACGGGTAAATTTCACGGGTATGTTTCACGGGTGACGTGTCACGGGTCTAGGTTTCACGGGTAAGTTTCACGGGTCAAGGTTTCACGGGTAAGTTTCACGGGTAAGTTTCACGGGTATGTTTCACAAGTGACGTTTCACGGGTCTAGGTTTCACTGGAAAGTTTCACAGGTCAAGGTTTCACGGGTAAGTTTCACGGGTAAGTTTTACGGGTATGTTTTACAGGCGACGTTTCACGGGTCTAGGTTTCACTGGTAAGTTTCACGGGTCTAGGTTTCACGGGTAAGTTTCACGGGTAAGTTTCACGGGTATGTTTCACGGGTGACGTTTCACGGGTCTAGGTTTCACTGGTAAGTTTCACGGGTCAAGGTTTCACGGGTAAGTTTCACGGGTAAATTTCACGGGTATGTTTCACGGGTGACGTTTCACGGGTCTAGGTTTCACTGGTAAGTTTCACAGTTCAAGGTTTTACGGGTAAGTTTCACGGGTATGTTTCACGGGTGACGTTTCACGGGTCTAGGTTTCACTGGTAAGTTTCACGGGTCAAGGTTTCACGGGTAAGTTTCACGGGTAAGTTTTACGGGTAAGTTTCACGGGTATGTTTCACAAGTGACGTTTCACGGGTCTAGGTTTCACTGGAAAGTTTCACGGGTCAAGGTTTCACGGGTAAGTTTCACGGGTAAGTTTTACGGGTATGTTTTACAGGCGACGTTTCACGGGTCTAGGTTTCACTGGTAAGTTTCACGGGTCTAGGTTTCACGGGTAAGTTTCACGGGTAAGTTTCACGGGTATGTTTCATGGGTGATGTTTCACGGGTCTAGGTTTCACTGGTAAGTTTCACGGGTCAAGGTTTCACGGGTAAGTTTCACGGGTAAGTTTCACGGGTAAGTTTTACGGGTATGTTTTACAGGTGACGTTTCACGGATCTAGGTTTCACTGGTAAGTTTCACGGGTCAAGGTTTCACGGGTAAGTTTCACGGGTAAGTTTCACGGGTATGTTTCATGGGTGATGTTTCACGGGTCTAGGTTTTACTGGTAAGTTTCACGGGTCAAGGTTTCACGGGTAAGTTTCACGGGTAAGTTTCACGGGTGACGTTTCACGGGTCTAGGTTTCACTGGTAAGTTTCACGGGTATGTTTCACGGGTGACGTTTCACGGGTCTAGGTTTCACTGGTAAGTTTCACGGGTCAAGGTTTCACGGGTAAGTTTCACGGGTAAGTTTCACGGGTATGTTTCACGGATGACGTTTCACGGGTCTTGGTTTCACTGGTAAGTTTCACGGGTCAAGGTTTCACGGGTAAGTTTCACGGGTAAGTTTTACGGGTATGTTTTACAGGTGACGTTTCACGGGTAAGTTTCACGGGTAAGTTTCACGGGTATGTTTCACTGGTGAAGTTTCACGGGTCTTGGTTTCACTGGTAAGTTTCACGGGTCAAGGTTTCACGGGTAAGTTTCACGGGTAAGTTTTACGGGTATGTTTTACAGGTGACGTTTCACGGGTAAGTTTCACGGGTAAGTTTCACGGGTATGTTTCACGGGTGAAGTTTCACGGGTCTAGGTTTCACTGGTAAGTTTCACGGGTCAAGGTTTCACGGGTAAGTTTCACGGGTAAGTTTTACGGGTAAGTTTCACGGGTGACGTTTCACGGGTCTAGGTTTCACTGGAAAGTTTCACGGGTCAAGGTTTCACGGGTAAGTTTCACGGGTAAGTTTTACGGGTATGTTTTACAGGTGACGTTTCACGGGTCTAGGTTTCACTGGTAAGTTTCACGGGTCAACGTTTCACGGGTAAGTTTCACGGGTAAGTTTTACGGGTATGTTTTACAGGCGACGTTTCACGGGTCTAGGTTTCACTGGTAAGTTTCACGGGTCTAGGTTTCACGGGTAAGTTTCACGGGTAAGTTTCACGGGTATGTTTCATGGGTGATGTTTCACGGGTCTAGGTTTCACTGGTAAGTTTCACGGGTCAAGGTTTCACGGGTAAGTTTCACGGGTAAGTTTCACGGGTAAGTTTTACGGGTATGTTTTACAGGTGACGTTTCACGGGTCTAGGTTTCACTGGTAAGTTTCACGGGTCAAGGTTTCACGGGTAAGTTTCACGGGTAAGTTTCACGGGTATGTTTCATGGGTGATGTTTCACGGGTCTAGGTTTTACTGGTAAGTTTCACGGGTCAAGGTTTCACGGGTAAGTTTCACGGGTAAGTTTCACGGGTGACGTTTCACGGGTCTAGGTTTCACTGGTAAGTTTCACGGGTTTTTTTCACGGGTGACGTTTCACGGGTCTAGGTTTCACTGGTAAGTTTCACGGGTCAAGGTTTCACGGGTAAGTTTCACGGGTAAGTTTCACGGGTATGTTTCACGGATGACGTTTCACGGGTCTTGGTTTCACTGGTAAGTTTCACGGGTCAAGGTTTCACGGGTAAGTTTCACGGGTAAGTTTTACGGGTATGTTTTACAGGTAAAGTTTCACGGGTAAGTTTCACGGGTAAGTTTTACGGGTATGTTTCACGGGTGACGTTTCACGGGTCTAGGTTTCACTGGTAAGTTTCACGGGTCAAGGTTTCACGGGTAAGTTTCACGGGTAAGTTTTACGAGTAAGTTTCACGGGTGACGTTTCACGGGTCTAGGTTTCACTGGAAAGTTTCACGGGTCAAGGATTCACGGGTAAGTTTCACGGGTAAGTTTTACGGGTATGTTTTACAGGTGACGTTTCACGGGTCTAGGTTTCACTGGTAAGTTTCACGGGTCAAGGTTTCACGGGTAAGATTCACGGGTAAGTTTCACGGGTATGTTTCATGGGTGATGTTTCACGGGTCTAGGTTTCACTGGTAAGTTTCACGGGTCAAGGTTTTACGGGTAAGTTTCACGGGTAAGTTTCACGGGTATGTTTCACGGGTGACGTTTCACAGGTCTAGGTTTCGCTGGTAAGTTTCACGGGTCAAGGTTTCACGGGTAAGTTTCACGGGTAAGTTTCACGGGTATGTTTCACGGGTGACATTTCACGGGTCTAGGTTTCACTGGTAAGTTTCACGGGTCAAGGTTTCACGGGTAAGTTTCACGGGTAAGTTTCACGGGTATGTTTCACGGGTGAAGTTTCACGGGTGACGTTTCACGGGTCTAGGTTTCACTCGTAAGTTTCACGGGTCAAGGTTTTACGGGTAAGTTTCACGGGTAAATTTCACGGGTATGTTTCACGGGTGACGTTTCACGGGTCTAGGTTTCACTGGTAAGTTTCACGGGTCAAGGTTTCACGGGTAAGTTTCACGGGTAAGTTTTACGGGTAAGTTTCAAGGGTGACGTTTCACGGGTGACGTTTCACGGGTCTAGGTTTCACTGGTAAGTTTCACGGGTCAAGGTGTCACGGGTAAGTTTCACGGGTATGTTTCACGGGTGACGTTTCACGGGTCTAGGTTTCACTGGAAAGTTTCACGGGTCAAGGATTCACGGGTAAGTTTCACGGGTAAGTTTTACGGGTATGTTTCACGGGTGACGTTTCACGGGTCTAGGTTTCACTGGTAAGTTTCACGGGTCAAGGTTTTACGGGTAAGTTTCACGGGTAAGTTTCACGGGTATGTTTCACGGGTGACGTTTCACGGGTCTAGGTTTCACTGGTAAGTTTCACGGGTCAAGGTTTCACGGGTAAGTTTCACGGGTAAGTTTTACGGGTAAGTTTCACGGGTGACGTTTCACGGGTCTAGGTTTCACTGGAAAGTTTCACGGGTCAAGGATTCACGGGTAAGTTTCACGGGTAAGTTTTACGGGTATGTCTCACGGGTGACGTTTCACGGGTCTAGGTTTCACTGGTAAGTTTCACGGGTCAAGGTTTTACGGGTAAGTTTCACGGGTAAGTTTCACGGGTATGTTTCACGGGTGACGTTTCACGGGTCTAGGTTTCACTGGTAAGTTTCACGGGTCAAGGTTTCACGGGTAAGTTTCACGGGTAAGTTTCACGGGTAAGTTTCACGGGTGACGTTTCACGGGTCTAGGTTTCACTGGAAAGTTTCACGGATCATGGTTTCACGGGTAAGTTTCACGGGTAAGTTTTACGGGTATGTTTTACAGGTGACGTTTCACGGGTCTAGGTTTCACTGGTAAGTTTCACGGGTCAAGGTTTCACGGGTAAGTTTCACGGGTAAGTTTCACGGGTATGTTTCATGGGTGATGTTTCACGGGTCTAGGTTTTACTGGTAAGTTTCACGGGTCAAGGTTTCACGGGTAAGTTTCACGGGTAAGTTTCACGGGTAAGTTTCACGGGTGACGTTTCACGGGTCTAGGTTTCACTGGTAAGTTTCACGGGTATGTTTCACGGGTGACGTTTCACGGGTCTAGGTTTCACTGGTAAGTTTCACGGGTCAAGGTTTCCCGGGTAAGTTTCACGGGTAAGTTTCACGGGTATGTTTCACGGATGACGTTTCACGGGTCTTGGTTTCACTGGTAAGTTTCACGGGTCAAGGTTTCACGGGTAAGTTTCACGGGTAAGTTTCACGGCTATGTTTCACGGGTGACGTTTCACGGGTCTAGGTTTCACTGGTAAGTTTCACGGGTCAAGGTTTCACGGGTAAGTTTCACGGGTAAGTTTTACGGGTAAGTTTCACGGGTGACGTTTCACGGGTCTAGGTTTCACTGGAAAGTTTCACGGGTCAAGGATTCACGGGTAAGTTTCACGGGTAAGTTTTACGGGTATGTTTTACAGGTGACGTTTCACGGGTCTAGGTTTCACTGGTAAGTTTCACGGGTCAAGGTTTTACGGGTAAGTTTCACGGGTAAGTTTTACGGGTATGTTTTACAGGTGACGTTTCACGGGTAAGTTTCACGGGTAAGTTTCACGGGTATGTTTCACGGGTGACGTTTCACGGGTCTAGGTTTCACTGGTAAGTTTCACGGGTCAAGGTTTCACGGGTAAGTTTCACGGGTAAGTTTCACGGGTATGTTTCACGGGTGACGTTTCACGGGTCTAGGTTTCACTAGTAAGTTTCACTTGTCAAGGTTTCACGGGTAAGTTTCACGGGTAAGTTTCACGGGTATGTTTCACGGGTGACGTTTCACGGGTCTAGGTTTCACTGGTAAGTTTCACGGGTCAAGGTTTCACGGGTAAGTTTCACGGGTAAGTTTCACGGGTATGTTTCACGGGTGACGTTTCACGGGTCTAGGTTTCACTGGTAAGTTTCACGGGTCAAGGTTTCACGGGTAAGTTTCACGGGTAAGTTTCACGGGTATGTTTCACGGGTGACGTTTCACGGGTCTAGGTTTCACTGGTAAGTTTCACGGGTCAAGGTTTTACGGGTAAGTTTCACGGGTAAATTTCACGGGTATGTTTCACGGGTGACGTGTCACGGGTCTAGGTTTCACGGGTAAGTTTCACGGGTCAAGGTTTCACGGGTAAGTTTCACGGGTAAGTTTCACGGGTATGTTTCACAAGTGACGTTTCACGGGTCTAGGTTTCACTGGAAAGTTTCACGGGTCAAGGTTTCACGGGTAAGTTTCACGGGTAAGTTTTACGGGTATGTTTTACAGGCGACGTTTCACGGGTCTAGGTTTCACTGGTAAGTTTCACGGGTCTAGGTTTCACGGGTAAGTTTCACGGGTAAGTTTCACGGGTATGTTTCACGGGTGACGTTTCACGGGTCTAGGTTTCACTGGTAAGTTTCACGGGTCAAGGTTTCACGGGTAAGTTTCACGGGTAAATTTCACGGGTATGTTTCACGGGTGACGTTTCACGGGTCTAGGTTTCACTGGTAAGTTTCACAGTTCAAGGTTTTACGGGTAAGTTTCACGGGTAAGTTTCACGGGTATGTTTCACGGGTGACGTTTCACGGGTCTAGGTTTCACTGGTAAGTTTCACGGGTCAAGGTTTCACGGGTAAGTTTCACGGGTAAGTTTTACGGGTAAGTTTCACGGGTGACGTTTCACGGGTACGTTTCACGGGTCTAGGTTTCACTGGTAAGTTTCACGGGTCAAGGTTTCACGGGTAAGTTTCACCGGTAAGTTTCACGGGTATGTTTCACAAGTGACGTTTCACGGGTCTAGGTTTCACTGGAAAGTTTCACGGGTCAAGGTTTCACGGGTAAGTTTCACGGGTAAGTTTTACGGGTATGTTTTACAGGCGACGTTTCACGGGTCTAGGTTTCACTGGTAAGTTTCACGGGTCTAGGTTTCACGGGTAAGTTTCACGGGTAAGTTTCACGGGTATGTTTCATGGGTGATGTTTCACGGGTCTAGGTTTCACTGGTAAGTTTCACGGGTCAAGGTTTCACGGGTAAGTTTCACGGGTAAGTTTCACGGGTAAGTTTTACGGGTATGTTTTACAGGTGACGTTTCACGGGTCTAGGTTTCACTGGTAAGTTTCACGGGTCAAGGTTTCACGGGTAAGTTTCACGGGTAAGTTTCACGGGTATGTTTCATGGGTGATGTTTCACGGGTCTAGGTTTTACTGGTAAGTTTCACGGGTCAAGGTTTTACGGGTAAGTTTCACGGGTGACGTTTCACGGGTCTAGGTTTCACTGGTAAGTTTCACGGGTATGTTTCACGGGTGACGTTTCACGGGTCTAGGTTTCACTGGTAAGTTTCACGGGTCAAGGTTTCACGGGTAAGTTTCACGGGTAAGTTTCACGGGTATGTTTCACGGATGACGTTTCACGGGTCTTGGTTTCACTGGTAAGTTTCACGGGTCAAGGTTTCACGGGTAAGTTTCACGGGTAAGTTTTACGGGTATGTTTTACAGGTGACGTTTCACGGGTAAGTTTCACGGGTAAGTTTCACGGGTATGTTTCACTGGTGAAGTTTCACGGGTCTTGGTTTCACTGGTAAGTTTCACGGGTCAAGGTTTCACGGGTAAGTTTCACGGGTAAGTTTTACGGGTATGTTTTACAGGTGACGTTTCACGGGTAAGTTTCACGGGTAAGTTTCACGGGTATGTTTCACGGGTGAAGTTTCACGGGTCTAGGTTTCACTGGTAAGTTTCACGGGTCAAGGTTTCACGGGTAAGTTTCACGGGTAAGTTTTACGGGTAAGTTTCACGGGTGACGTTTCACGGGTCTAGGTTTCACTGGAAAGTTTCACGGGTCAAGGTTTCACGGGTAAGTTTCACGGGTAAGTTTCACGGGTAAGTTTTACGGATATGTTTTACAGGTGACGTTTCACGGGTCTAGGTTTCACTGGTAAGTTTCACGGGTCAACGTTTCACGGGTAAGTTTCACGGGTAAGTTTCACGGGTAAGTTTCACGGGTAAGTTTCACGGGTGACGTTTCACGGGTCTAGGTTTCACTGGTAAGTTTCACGGGTATGTTTCACGGGTAAGTTTCACGGGTAAGTTTTACGGGTAAGTTTCACGGGTGACGTTTCACGGGTCTAGGTTTCACTGGTAAGTTTCACGGGTATGTTTCACGGGTAAGTTTCACGGGTAAGTTTCACGGGTAAGTTTCACGGGTGACGTTTCACGGGTCTAGGTTTCACTGGAAAGTTTCACGGGTCAAGGATTCACGGGTAAGTTTCACGGGTAAGTTTTACGGGTATGTTTCACGGGTGACGTTTCACGGGTCTAGGTTTCACTGGTAAGTTTCACGGGTCAAGGTTTTACGGGTAAGTTTCACGGGTAAGTTTCACGGGTATGTTTCACGGGTGACGTTTCACGGGTCTAGGTTTCACTGGTAAGTTTCACGGGTCAAGGTTTCACGGGTAAGTTTCACGGGTAAGTTTCACGGGTATGTTTCACAAGTGACGTTTCACGGGTCTAGGTTTCACTGGAAAGTTTCACAGGTCAAGGTTTCACGGGTAAGTTTCACGGGTAAGTTTTACGGGTATGTTTTACAGGCGACGTTTCACGGGTCTAGGTTTCACTGGTAAGTTTCACGGGTCTAGGTTTCACGGGTAAGTTTCACGGGTAAGTTTCACGGGTATGTTTCATGGGTGATGTTTCACGGGTCTAGGTTTCACTGGTAAGTTTCACGGGTCAAGGTTTCACGGGTAAGTTTCACGGGTAAGTTTCACGGGTAAGTTTTACGGGTATGTTTTACAGGTGACGTTTCACGGGTCTAGGTTTCACTGGTAAGTTTCACGGGTCAAGGTTTCACGGGTAAGTTTCACGGGTAAGTTTCACGGGTATGTTTCATGGGTGATGTTTCACGGGTCTAGGTTTTACTGGTAAGTTTCACGGGTCAAGGTTTCACGGGTAAGTTTCACGGGTAAGTTTCACGGGTGACGTTTCACGGGTCTAGGTTTCACTGGTAAGTTTCACGGGTATGTTTCACGGGTGACGTTTCACGGGTCTAGGTTTCACTGGTAAGTTTCACGGGTCAAGGTTTCACGGGTAAGTTTCACGGGTAAGTTTCACGGGTATGTTTCACGGATGACGTTTCACGGGTCTTGGTTTCACTGGTAAGTTTCACGGGTCAAGGTTTCACGGGTAAGTTTCACGGGTAAGTTTTACGGGTATGTTTTACAGGTGACGTTTCACGGGTAAGTTTCACGGGTAAGTTTCACGGGTATGTTTCACTGGTGAAGTTTCACGGGTCTTGGTTTCACTGGTAAGTTTCACGGGTCAAGGTTTCACGGGTAAGTTTCACGGGTAAGTTTTACGGGTATGTTTTACAGGTGACGTTTCACGGGTAAGTTTCACGGGTAAGTTTCACGGGTATGTTTCACGGGTGAAGTTTCACGGGTCTAGGTTTCACTGGTAAGTTTCACGGGTCAAGGTTTCACGGGTAAGTTTCACGGGTAAGTTTTACGGGTAAGTTTCACGGGTGACGTTTCACGGGTCTAGGTTTCACTGGAAAGTTTCACGGGTCAAGGTTTCACGGGTAAGTTTCACGGGTAAGTTTTACGGGTATGTTTTACAGGTGACGTTTCACGGGTCTAGGTTTCACTGGTAAGTTTCACGGGTCAACGTTTCACGGGTAAGTTTCACGGGTAAGTTTTACGGGTATGTTTTACAGGCAAGGTTTCACGGGTCTAGGTTTCACTGGTAAGTTTCACGGGTCTAGGTTTCACGGGTAAGTTTCACGGGTAAGTTTCACGGGTATGTTTCATGGGTGATGTTTCACGGGTCTAGGTTTCACTGGTAAGTTTCACGGGTCAAGGTTTCACGGGTAAGTTTCACGGGTAAGTTTCACGGGTAAGTTTTACGGGTATGTTTTACAGGTGACGTTTCACGGGTCTAGGTTTCACTGGTAAGTTTCACGGGTCAAGGTTTCACGGGTAAGTTTCACGGGTAAGTTTCACGGGTATGTTTCATGGGTGATGTTTCACGGGTCTAGGTTTTACTGGTAAGTTTCACGGGTCAAGGTTTCACGGGTAAGTTTCACGGGTAAGTTTCACGGGTGACGTTTCACGGGTCTAGGTTTCACTGGTAAGTTTCACGGGTATGTTTCACGGGTGACGTTTCACGGGTCTAGGTTTCACTGGTAAGTTTCACGGGTCAAGGTTTCACGGGTAAGTTTTACGGGTAAGTTTCACGGGTATGTTTCACGGATGACGTTTCACGGGTCTTGGTTTCACTGGTAAGTTTCACGGGTCAAGGTTTCACGGGTAAGTTTCACGGGTAAGTTTTACGGGTATGTTTTACAGGTAAAGTTTCACGGGTAAGTTTCACGGGTAAGTTTTACGGGTATGTTTCACGGGTGACGTTTCACGGGTCTAGGTTTCACTGGTAAGTTTCACGGGTCAAGGTTTCACGGGTAAGTTTCACGGGTAAGTTTTACGAGTAAGTTTCACGGGTGACGTTTCACGGGTCTAGGTTTCACTGGAAAGTTTCACGGGTCAAGGATTCACGGGTAAGTTTCACGGGTAAGTTTTACGGGTATGTTTTACAGGTGACGTTTCACGGGTCTAGGTTTCACTGGTAAGTTTCACGGGTCAAGGTTTCACGGGTAAGATTCACGGGTAAGTTTCACGGGTATGTTTCATGGGTGATGTTTCACGGGTCTAGGTTTCACTGGTAAGTTTCACGGGTCAAGGTTTTACGGGTAAGTTTCACGGGTAAGTTTCACGGGTATGTTTCACGGGTGACGTTTCACAGGTCTAGGTTTCGCTGGTAAGTTTCACGGGTCAAGGTTTCACGGGTAAGTTTCACGGGTAAGTTTCACGGGTATGTTTCACGGGTGACATTTCACGGGTCTAGGTTTCACTGGTAAGTTTCACGGGTCAAGGTTTCACGGGTAAGTTTCACGGGTAAGTTTCACGGGTATGTTTCACGGGTGAAGTTTCACGGGTGACGTTTCACGGGTCTAGGTTTCACTCGTAAGTTTCACGGGTCAAGGTTTTACGGGTAAGTTTCACGGGTATGTTTCACGGGTGACGTTTCACGGGTCTAGGTTTCACTGGTAAGTTTCACGGGTCAAGGTTTCACGGGTAAGTTTCACGGGTAAGTTTTACGGGTAAGTTTTACGGGTAAGTTTCAAGGGTGACGTTTCACGGGTGACGTTTCACGGGTCTAGGTTTCACTGGTAAGTTTCACGGGTCAAGGTGTCACGGGTAAGTTTCACGGGTATGTTTCACGGGTGACGTTTCACGGGTCTAGGTTTCACTGGAAAGTTTCACGGGTCAAGGATTCACGGGTAAGTTTCACGGGTAAGTTTTACGGGTATGTTTCACGGGTGACGTTTCACGGGTCTAGGTTTCACTGGTAAGTTTCACGGGTCAAGGTTTTACGGGTAAGTTTCACGGGTAAGTTTCACGGGTATGTTTCACGGGTGACGTTTCACGGGTCTAGGTTTCACTGGTAAGTTTCACGGGTCAAGGTTTCACGGGTAAGTTTCACGGGTAAGTTTTACGGGTAAGTTTCACGGGTGACGTTTCACGGGTCTAGGTTTCACTGGAAAGTTTCACGGGTCAAGGATTCACGGGTAAGTTTCACGGGTAAGTTTTACGGGTATGTTTCACGGGTGACGTTTCACGGGTCTAGGTTTCACTGGTAAGTTTCACGGGTCAAGGTTTTACGGGTAAGTTTCACGGGTAAGTTTCACGGGTATGTTTCACGGGTGACGTTTCACGGGTCTAGGTTTCACTGGTAAGTTTCACGGGTCAAGGTTTCACGGGTAAGTTTCACGGGTAAGTTTCACGGGTAAGTTTCACGGGTGACGTTTCACGGGTCTAGGTTTCACTGGAAAGTTTCACGGATCATGGTTTCACGGGTAAGTTTCACGGGTAAGTTTTACGGGTATGTTTTACAGGTGACGTTTCACGGGTCTAGGTTTCACTGGTAAGTTTCACGGGTCAAGGTTTCACGGGTAAGTTTCACGGGTAAGTTTCACGGGTATGTTTCATGGGTGATGTTTCACGGGTCTAGGTTTTACTGGTAAGTTTCACGGGTCAAGGTTTCACGGGTAAGTTTCACGGGTAAGTTTCACGGGTAAGTTTCACGGGTGACGTTTCACGGGTCTAGGTTTCACTGGTAAGTTTCACGGGTATGTTTCACGGGTGACGTTTCACGGGTCTAGGTTTCACTGGTAAGTTTCACGGGTCAAGGTTTCCCGGGTAAGTTTCACGGGTAAGTTTCACGGGTATGTTTCACGGATGACGTTTCACGGGTCTTGGTTTCACTGGTAAGTTTCACGGGTCAAGGTTTCACGGGTAAGTTTCACGGGTAAGTTTCACGGGTATGTTTCACGGGTGACGTTTCACGGGTCTAGGTTTCACTGGTAAGTTTCACGGGTCAAGGTTTCACGGGTAAGTTTCACGGGTAAGTTTTACGGGTAAGTTTCACGGGTGACGTTTCACGGGTCTAGGTTTCACTGGAAAGTTTCACGGGTCAAGGATTCACGGGTAAGTTTCACGGGTAAGTTTTACGGGTATGTTTTACAGGTGACGTTTCACGGGTCTAGGTTTCACTGGTAAGTTTCACGGGTCAAGGTTTTACGGGTAAGTTTCACGGGTAAGTTTTACGGGTATGTTTTACAGGTGACGTTTCACGGGTAAGTTTCACGGGTAAGTTTCACGGGTATGTTTCACGGGTGACGTTTCACGGGTCTAGGTTTCACTGGTAAGTTTCACGGGTCAAGGTTTCACGGGTAAGTTTCACGGGTAAGTTTCACGGGTATGTTTCACGGGTGACGTTTCACGGGTCTAGGTTTCACTAGTAAGTTTCACTTGTCAAGGTTTCACGGGTAAGTTTCACGGGTAAGTTTCACGGGTATGTTTCACGGGTGACGTTTCACGGGTCTAGGTTTCACTGGTAAGTTTCACGGGTCAAGGTTTCACGGGTAAGTTTCACGGGTAAGTTTCACGGGTATGTTTCACGGGTGACGTTTCACGGGTCTAGGTTTCACTGGTAAGTTTCACGGGTCAAGGTTTCACGGGTAAGTTTCACGGGTAAGTTTCACGGGTATGTTTCACGGGTGACGTTTCACGGGTCTAGGTTTCACTGGTAAGTTTCACGGGTCAAGGTTTTACGGGTAAGTTTCACGGGTAAATTTCACGGGTATGTTTCACGGGTGACGTGTCACGGGTCTAGGTTTCACGGGTAAGTTTCACGGGTCAAGGTTTCACGGGTAAGTTTCACGGGTAAGTTTCACGGGTAAGTTTCACGGGTATGTTTCACAAGTGACGTTTCACGGGTCTAGGTTTCACTGGAAAGTTTCACGGGTCAAGGTTTCACGGGTAAGTTTCACGGGTAAGTTTTACGGGTATGTTTTACAGGCGACGTTTCACGGGTCTAGGTTTCACTGGTAAGTTTCACGGGTCTAGGTTTCACGGGTAAGTTTCACGGGTAAGTTTCACGGGTATGTTTCACGGGTGACGTTTCACGGGTCTAGGTTTCACTGGTAAGTTTTACGGGTCAAGGTTTCACGGGTAAGTTTCACGGGTAAATTTCACGGGTATGTTTCACGGGTGACGTTTCACGGGTCTAGGTTTCACTGGTAAGTTTCACAGTTCAAGGTTTTACGGGTAAGTTTCACGGGTAAGTTTCACGGGTATGTTTCACGGGTGACGTTTCACGGGTCTAGGTTTCACTGGTAAGTTTCACGGAACAAGGTTTCACGGGTGACGTTTCACGGGTACGTTTCACGGGTCTAGGTTTCACTGGTAAGTTTCACGGGTCAAGGTTTCACGGGTAAGTTTCACCGGTAAGTTTCACGGGTATGTTTCACAAGTGACGTTTCACGGGTCTAGGTTTCACTGGAAAGTTTCACGGGTCAAGGTTTCACGGGTAAGTTTCACGGGTAAGTTTTACGGGTATGTTTTACAGGCGACGTTTCACGGGTCTAGGTTTCACTGGTAAGTTTCACGGGTCTAGGTTTCACGGGTAAGTTTCACGGGTAAGTTTCACGGGTATGTTTCATGGGTGATGTTTCACGGGTCTAGGTTTCACTGGTAAGTTTCACGGGTCAAGGTTTCACGGGTAAGTTTCACGGGTAAGTTTCACGGGTAAGTTTTACGGGTATGTTTTACAGGTGACGTTTCACGGGTCTAGGTTTCACTGGTAAGTTTCACGGGTCAAGGTTTCACGGGTAAGTTTCACGGGTAAGTTTCACGGGTATGTTTCATGGGTGATGTTTCACGGGTCTAGGTTTTACTGGTAAGTTTCACGGGTCAAGGTTTTACGGGTAAGTTTCACGGGTGACGTTTCACGGGTCTAGGTTTCACTGGTAAGTTTCACGGGTATGTTTCACGGGTGACGTTTCACGGGTCTAGGTTTCACTGGTAAGTTTCACGGGTCAAGGTTTCACGGGTAAGTTTCACGGGTATGTTTCACGGATGACGTTTCACGGGTCTTGGTTTCACTGGTAAGTTTCACGGGTCAAGGTTTCACGGGTAAGTTTCACGGGTAAGTTTTACGGGTATGTTTTACAGGTGACGTTTCACGGGTAAGTTTCACGGGTAAGTTTCACGGGTATGTTTCACTGGTGAAGTTTCACGGGTCTTGGTTTCACTGGTAAGTTTCACGGGTCAAGGTTTCACGGGTAAGTTTCACGGGTAAGTTTTACGGGTATGTTTTACAGGTGACGTTTCACGGGTAAGTTTCACGGGTATGTTTCACGGGTGACGTTTCACGGGTCTAGGTTTCACTGGTAAGTTTCACGGGTCAAGGTTTCACGGGTAAGTTTCACGGGTAAGTTTTACGGGTATGTTTTACAGGTGACGTTTCACGGGTCTAGGTTTCACTGGTAAGTTTCACGGGTAAGTTTCACGGGTATGTTTCACGGGTGACGTTTCACGGGTCTAGGTTTCACTGGTAAGTTTCACGGGTCAAGGTTTCACGGGTAAGTTTCACGGGTAAGTTTCACGGGTATGTTTCACGGGTGACGTTTCACGGGTCTAGGTTTCACTAGTAAGTTTCACTTGTCAAGGTTTCACGGGTAAGTTTCACGGGTAAGTTTCACGGGTATGTTTCACGGGTGACGTTTCACGGGTCTAGGTTTCACTGGTAAGTTTCACGGGTCAAGGTTTCACGGGTAAGTTTCACGGGTAAGTTTCACGGGTATGTTTCACGGGTGACGTTTCACGGGTCTAGGTTTCACTGGTAAGTTTCACGGGTCAAGGTTTCACGGGTAAGTTTCACGGGTAAGTTTCACGGGTATGTTTCACGGGTGACGTTTCACGGGTCTAGGTTTCACTGGTAAGTTTCACGGGTCAAGGTTTTACGGGTAAGTTTCACGGGTAAATTTCACGGGTATGTTTCACGGGTGACGTGTCACGGGTCTAGGTTTCACGGGTAAGTTTCACGGGTCAAGGTTTCACGGGTAAGTTTCACGGGTAAGTTTCACGGGTATGTTTCACAAGTGACGTTTCACGGGTCTAGGTTTCACTGGAAAGTTTCACAGGTCAAGGTTTCACGGGTAAGTTTCACGGGTAAGTTTTACGGGTATGTTTTACAGGCGACGTTTCACGGGTCTAGGTTTCACTGGTAAGTTTCACGGGTAAGTTTCACGGGTATGTTTCACGGGTGACGTTTCACGGGTCTAGGTTTCACTGGTAAGTTTCACGGGTCAAGGTTTCACGGGTAAGTTTCACGGGTAAATTTCACGGGTATGTTTCACGGGTGACGTTTCACGGGTCTAGGTTTCACTGGTAAGTTTCACAGTTCAAGGTTTTACGGGTAAGTTTCACGGGTATGTTTCACGGGTGACGTTTCACGGGTCTAGGTTTCACTGGTAAGTTTCACGGGTCAAGGTTTCACGGGTAAGTTTCACGGGTAAGTTTTACGGGTAAGTTTCACGGGTGACGTTTCACGGGTACGTTTCACGGGTCTAGGTTTCACTGGTAAGTTTCACGGGTCAAGGTTTCACGGGTAAGTTTCACCGGTAAGTTTCACGGGTATGTTTCACAAGTGACGTTTCACGGGTCTAGGTTTCACTGGAAAGTTTCACGGGTCAAGGTTTCACGGGTAAGTTTCACGGGTAAGTTTTACGGGTATGTTTTACAGGCGACGTTTCACGGGTCTAGGTTTCACTGGTAAGTTTCACGGGTCTAGGTTTCACGGGTAAGTTTCACGGGTAAGTTTCACGGGTATGTTTCATGGGTGATGTTTCACGGGTCTAGGTTTCACTGGTAAGTTTCACGGGTCAAGGTTTCACGGGTAAGTTTCACGGGTAAGTTTCACGGGTAAGTTTTACGGGTATGTTTTACAGGTGACGTTTCACGGGTCTAGGTTTCACTGGTAAGTTTCACGGGTCAAGGTTTCACGGGTAAGTTTCACGGGTAAGTTTCACGGGTATGTTTCATGGGTGATGTTTCACGGGTCTAGGTTTTACTGGTAAGTTTCACGGGTCAAGGTTTCACGGGTAAGTTTCACGGGTAAGTTTCACGGGTGACGTTTCACGGGTCTAGGTTTCACTGGTAAGTTTCACGGGTATGTTTCACGGGTGACGTTTCACGGGTCTAGGTTTCACTGGTAAGTTTCACGGGTCAAGGTTTCACGGGTAAGTTTCACGGGTAAGTTTCACGGGTATGTTTCACGGATGACGTTTCACGGGTCTTGGTTTCACTGGTAAGTTTCACGGGTCAAGGTTTCACGGGTAAGTTTCACGGGTAAGTTTTACGGGTATGTTTTACAGGTGACGTTTCACGGGTAAGTTTCACGGGTAAGTTTCACGGGTATGTTTCACTGGTGAAGTTTCACGGGTCTTGGTTTCACTGGTAAGTTTCACGGGTCAAGGTTTCACGGGTAAGTTTCACGGGTAAGTTTTACGGGTATGTTTTACAGGTGACGTTTCACGGGTAAGTTTCACGGGTAAGTTTCACGGGTATGTTTCACGGGTGAAGTTTCACGGGTCTAGGTTTCACTGGTAAGTTTCACGGGTCAAGGTTTCACGGGTAAGTTTCACGGGTAAGTTTTACGGGTAAGTTTCACGGGTGACGTTTCACGGGTCTAGGTTTCACTGGAAAGTTTCACGGGTCAAGGTTTCACGGGTAAGTTTCACGGGTAAGTTTTACGGGTATGTTTTACAGGTGACGTTTCACGGGTCTAGGTTTCACTGGTAAGTTTCACGGGTCAACGTTTCACGGGTAAGTTTCACGGGTAAGTTTTACGGGTATGTTTTACAGGCGACGTTTCACGGGTCTAGGTTTCACTGGTAAGTTTCACGGGTCTAGGTTTCACGGGTAAGTTTCACGGGTAAGTTTCACGGGTATGTTTCATGGGTGATGTTTCACGGGTCTAGGTTTCACTGGTAAGTTTCACGGGTCAAGGTTTCACGGGTAAGTTTCACGGGTAAGTTTCACGGGTAAGTTTTACGGGTATGTTTTACAGGTGACGTTTCACGGGTCTAGGTTTCACTGGTAAGTTTCACGGGTCAAGGTTTCACGGGTAAGTTTCACGGGTAAGTTTCACGGGTATGTTTCATGGGTGATGTTTCACGGGTCTAGGTTTTACTGGTAAGTTTCACGGGTCAAGGTTTCACGGGTAAGTTTCACGGGTAAGTTTCACGGGTGACGTTTCACGGGTCTAGGTTTCACTGGTAAGTTTCACGGGTATGTTTCACGGGTGACGTTTCACGGGTCTAGGTTTCACTGGTAAGTTTCACGGGTCAAGGTTTCACGGGTAAGTTTCACGGGTAAGTTTCACGGGTATGTTTCACGGATGACGTTTCACGGGTCTTGGTTTCACTGGTAAGTTTCACGGGTCAAGGTTTCACGGGTAAGTTTCACGGGTAAGTTTTACGGGTATGTTTTACAGGTAAAGTTTCACGGGTAAGTTTCACGGGTAAGTTTTACGGGTATGTTTCACGGGTGACGTTTCACGGGTCTAGGTTTCACTGGTAAGTTTCACGGGTCAAGGTTTCACGGGTAAGTTTCACGGGTAAGTTTTACGAGTAAGTTTCACGGGTGACGTTTCACGGGTCTAGGTTTCACTGGAAAGTTTCACGGGTCAAGGATTCACGGGTAAGTTTCACGGGTAAGTTTTACGGGTATGTTTTACAGGTGACGTTTCACGGGTCTAGGTTTCACTGGTAAGTTTCACGGGTCAAGGTTTCACGGGTAAGATTCACGGGTAAGTTTCACGGGTATGTTTCATGGGTGATGTTTCACGGGTCTAGGTTTCACTGGTAAGTTTCACGGGTCAAGGTTTTACGGGTAAGTTTCACGGGTAAGTTTCACGGGTATGTTTCACGGGTGACGTTTCACAGGTCTAGGTTTCGCTGGTAAGTTTCACGGGTCAAGGTTTCACGGGTAAGTTTCACGGGTAAGTTTCACGGGTATGTTTCACGGGTGACATTTCACGGGTCTAGGTTTCACTGGTAAGTTTCACGGGTCAAGGTTTCACGGGTAAGTTTCACGGGTAAGTTTCACGGGTATGTTTCACGGGTGAAGTTTCACGGGTGACGTTTCACGGGTCTAGGTTTCACTCGTAAGTTTCACGGGTCAAGGTTTTACGGGTAAGTTTCACGGGTAAATTTCACGGGTATGTTTCACGGGTGACGTTTCACGGGTCTAGGTTTCACTGGTAAGTTTCACGGGTCAAGGTTTCACGGGTAAGTTTCACGGGTAAGTTTTACGGGTAAGTTTCAAGGGTGACGTTTCACGGGTGACGTTTCACGGGTCTAGGTTTCACTGGTAAGTTTCACGGGTCAAGGTGTCACGGGTAAGTTTCACGGGTATGTTTCACGGGTGACGTTTCACGGGTCTAGGTTTCACTGGAAAGTTTCACGGGTCAAGGATTCACGGGTAAGTTTCACGGGTAAGTTTTACGGGTATGTTTCACGGGTGACGTTTCACGGGTCTAGGTTTCACTGGTAAGTTTCACGGGTCAAGGTTTTACGGGTAAGTTTCACGGGTAAGTTTCACGGGTATGTTTCACGGGTGACGTTTCACGGGTCTAGGTTTCACTGGTAAGTTTCACGGGTCAAGGTTTCACGGGTAAGTTTCACGGGTAAGTTTTACGGGTAAGTTTCACGGGTGACGTTTCACGGGTCTAGGTTTCACTGGAAAGTTTCACGGGTCAAGGATTCACGGGTAAGTTTCACGGGTAAGTTTTACGGGTATGTTTCACGGGTGACGTTTCACGGGTCTAGGTTTCACTGGTAAGTTTCACGGGTCAAGGTTTTACGGGTAAGTTTCACGGGTAAGTTTCACGGGTATGTTTCACGGGTGACGTTTCACGGGTCTAGGTTTCACTGGTAAGTTTCACGGGTCAAGGTTTCACGGGTAAGTTTCACGGGTAAGTTTCACGGGTAAGTTTCACGGGTGACGTTTCACGGGTCTAGGTTTCACTGGAAAGTTTCACGGATCATGGTTTCACGGGTAAGTTTCACGGGTAAGTTTTACGGGTATGTTTTACAGGTGACGTTTCACGGGTCTAGGTTTCACTGGTAAGTTTCACGGGTCAAGGTTTCACGGGTAAGTTTCACGGGTAAGTTTCACGGGTATGTTTCATGGGTGATGTTTCACGGGTCTAGGTTTTACTGGTAAGTTTCACGGGTCAAGGTTTCACGGGTAAGTTTCACGGGTAAGTTTCACGGGTAAGTTTCACGGGTGACGTTTCACGGGTCTAGGTTTCACTGGTAAGTTTCACGGGTATGTTTCACGGGTGACGTTTCACGGGTCTAGGTTTCACTGGTAAGTTTCACGGGTCAAGGTTTCCCGGGTAAGTTTCACGGGTAAGTTTCACGGGTATGTTTCACGGATGACGTTTCACGGGTCTTGGTTTCACTGGTAAGTTTCACGGGTCAAGGTTTCACGGGTAAGTTTCACGGGTAAGTTTCACGGGTATGTTTCACGGGTGACGTTTCACGGGTCTAGGTTTCACTGGTAAGTTTCACGGGTCAAGGTTTCACGGGTAAGTTTCACGGGTAAGTTTTACGGGTAAGTTTCACGGGTGACGTTTCACGGGTCTAGGTTTCACTGGAAAGTTTCACGGGTCAAGGATTCACGGGTAAGTTTCACGGGTAAGTTTTACGGGTATGTTTTACAGGTGACGTTTCACGGGTCTAGGTTTCACTGGTAAGTTTCACGGGTCAAGGTTTTACGGGTAAGTTTCACGGGTAAGTTTTACGGGTATGTTTTACAGGTGACGTTTCACGGGTAAGTTTCACGGGTAAGTTTCACGGGTATGTTTCACGGGTGACGTTTCACGGGTCTAGGTTTCACTGGTAAGTTTCACGGGTCAAGGTTTCACGGGTAAGTTTCACGGGTAAGTTTCACGGGTATGTTTCACGGGTGACGTTTCACGGGTCTAGGTTTCACTAGTAAGTTTCACTTGTCAAGGTTTCACGGGTAAGTTTCACGGGTAAGTTTCACGGGTATGTTTCACGGGTGACGTTTCACGGGTCTAGGTTTCACTGGTAAGTTTCACGGGTCAAGGTTTCACGGGTAAGTTTCACGGGTAAGTTTCACGGGTATGTTTCACGGGTGACGTTTCACGGGTCTAGGTTTCACTGGTAAGTTTCACGGGTCAAGGTTTCACGGGTAAGTTTCACGGGTAAGTTTCACGGGTATGTTTCACGGGTGACGTTTCACGGGTCTAGGTTTCACTGGTAAGTTTCACGGGTCAAGGTTTTACGGGTAAGTTTCACGGGTAAATTTCACGGGTATGTTTCACGGGTGACGTGTCACGGGTCTAGGTTTCACGGGTAAGTTTCACGGGTCAAGGTTTCACGGGTAAGTTTCACGGGTAAGTTTCACGGGTATGTTTCACAAGTGACGTTTCACGGGTCTAGGTTTCACTGGAAAGTTTCACGGGTCAAGGTTTCACGGGTAAGTTTCACGGGTAAGTTTTACGGGTATGTTTTACAGGCGACGTTTCACGGGTCTAGGTTTCACTGGTAAGTTTCACGGGTCTAGGTTTCACGGGTAAGTTTCACGGGTAAGTTTCACGGGTATGTTTCACGGGTGACGTTTCACGGGTCTAGGTTTCACTGGTAAGTTTTACGGGTCAAGGTTTCACGGGTAAGTTTCACGGGTAAATTTCACGGGTATGTTTCACGGGTGACGTTTCACGGGTCTAGGTTTCACTGGTAAGTTTCACAGTTCAAGGTTTTACGGGTAAGTTTCACGGGTAAGTTTCACGGGTATGTTTCACGGGTGACGTTTCACGGGTCTAGGTTTCACTGGTAAGTTTCACGGAACAAGGTTTCACGGGTAAGTTTCACGGGTAAGTTTTACGGGTAAGTTTCACGGGTGACGTTTCACGGGTACGTTTCACGGGTCTAGGTTTCACTGGTAAGTTTCACGGGTCAAGGTTTCACGGGTAAGTTTCACCGGTAAGTTTCACGGGTATGTTTCACAAGTGACGTTTCACGGGTCTAGGTTTCACTGGAAAGTTTCACGGGTCAAGGTTTCACGGGTAAGTTTCACGGGTAAGTTTTACGGGTATGTTTTACAGGCGACGTTTCACGGGTCTAGGTTTCACTGGTAAGTTTCACGGGTCTAGGTTTCACGGGTAAGTTTCACGGGTAAGTTTCACGGGTATGTTTCATGGGTGATGTTTCACGGGTCTAGGTTTCACTGGTAAGTTTCACGGGTCAAGGTTTCACGGGTAAGTTTCACGGGTAAGTTTCACGGGTAAGTTTTACGGGTATGTTTTACAGGTGACGTTTCACGGGTCTAGGTTTCACTGGTAAGTTTCACGGGTCAAGGTTTCACGGGTAAGTTTCACGGGTAAGTTTCACGGGTATGTTTCATGGGTGATGTTTCACGGGTCTAGGTTTTACTGGTAAGTTTCACGGGTCAAGGTTTTACGGGTAAGTTTCACGGGTGACGTTTCACGGGTCTAGGTTTCACTGGTAAGTTTCACGGGTATGTTTCACGGGTGACGTTTCACGGGTCTAGGTTTCACTGGTAAGTTTCACGGGTCAAGGTTTCACGGGTAAGTTTCACGGGTAAGTTTCACGGGTATGTTTCACGGATGACGTTTCACGGGTCTTGGTTTCACTGGTAAGTTTCACGGGTCAAGGTTTCACGGGTAAGTTTCACGGGTAAGTTTTACGGGTATGTTTTACAGGTGACGTTTCACGGGTAAGTTTCACGGGTAAGTTTCACGGGTATGTTTCACTGGTGAAGTTTCACGGGTCTTGGTTTCACTGGTAAGTTTCACGGGTCAAGGTTTCACGGGTAAGTTTCACGGGTAAGTTTTACGGGTATGTTTTACAGGTGACGTTTCACGGGTAAGTTTCACGGGTAAGTTTCACGGGTATGTTTCACGGGTGAAGTTTCACGGGTCTAGGTTTCACTGGTAAGTTTCACGGGTCAAGGTTTCACGGGTAAGTTTCACGGGTAAGTTTTACGGGTAAGTTTCACGGGTGACGTTTCACGGGTCTAGGTTTCACTGGAAAGTTTCACGGGTCAAGGTTTCACGGGTAAGTTTCACGGGTAAGTTTCACGGGTAAGTTTTACGGGTATGTTTTACAGGTGACGTTTCACGGGTCTAGGTTTCACTGGTAAGTTTCACGGGTCAACGTTTCACGGGTAAGTTTCACGGGTAAGTTTCACGGGTAAGTTTCACGGGTGACGTTTCACGGGTCTAGGTTTCACTGGTAAGTTTCACGGGTATGTTTCACGGGTAAGTTTCACGGGTAAGTTTTACGGGTAAGTTTCACGGGTGACGTTTCACGGGTCTAGGTTTCACTGGTAAGTTTCACGGGTATGTTTCACGGGTAAGTTTCACGGGTAAGTTTTACGGGTAAGTTTCACGGGTGACGTTTCACGGGTCTAGGTTTCACTGGTAAGTTTCACGGGTATGTTTCACGGGTAAGTTTTACGGGTATGTTTTACAGGTGACGTTTCACGGGTCTAGGTTTCACTGGTAAGTTTCACGGGTCAACGTTTCACGGGTAAGTTTCACGGGTAAGTTTCACGGGTGACGTTTCACGGGTCTAGGTTTCACTGGTAAGTTTCACGGGTATGTTTCACGGGTAAGTTTCACGGGTAAGTTTTACGGATAAGTTTCACGGGTGACGTTTCACGGGTCTAGGTTTCACTGGAAAGTTTCACGGGTCAAGAATTCACGGGTAAGTTTCACGGGTAAGTTTTACGGGTATGTTTTACAGGTGACGTTTCACGGGTCTAGGTTTCACTGGTAAGTTTCACGGGTCAAGGTTTAACGGGTAAGTTTCACGGGTAAGTTTCACGGGTATGTTTCACGGATGACGTTTCACGGGTCTTGGTTTCACTGGTAAGTTTCACGGGTCAAGGTTTCACGGGTAAGTTTCACGGGTAAGTTTTACGGGTATGTTTTACAGGTGACGTTTCACGGGTAAGTTTCACGGGTAAGTTTTACGGGTATGTTTCACGGGTGACGTTTCACGGGTCTAGGTTTCACTGGTAAGTTTCACGGGTCAAGGTTTCACGGGTAAGTTTCACGGGTAAGTTTTACGGGTAAGTTTCACGGGTGACGTTTCACGGGTCTAGGTTTCACTTGAAAGTTTCACGGGTCAAGGATTCACGGGTAAGTTTCACGGGTAAGTTTTACGGGTATGTTTTACAGGTGACGTTTCACGGGTCTAGGTTTCACTGGTAAGTTTCACGGGTCAAGGTTTCACGGGTAAGATTCACGGGTAAGTTTCACGGGTATGTTTCATGGGTGATGTTTCACGGGTCTAGGTTTCACTGGTAAGTTTCACGGGTCAAGGTTTTACGGGTAAGTTTCACGGGTAAGTTTCACGGGTATGTTTCACGGGTGACGTTTCACGGGTCTAGGTTTCGCTGGTAAGTTTCACGGGTCAAGGTTTCACGGGTAAGTTTCACGGGTAAGTTTCACGGGTATGTTTCACGGGTGACATTTCACGGGTCTAGGTTTCACTGGTAAGTTTCACGGGTCAAGGTTTCACGGGTAAGTTTCACGGGTAAGTTTCACGGGTATGTTTCACGGGTGAAGTTTCACGGGTGACGTTTCACGGGTCTAGGTTTCACTCGTAAGTTTCACGGGTCAAGGTTTTACGGGTAAGTTTCACGGGTAAGTTTCACGGGTATGTTTCACGGGTGACGTTTCACGGGTCTAGGTTTCACTGGTAAGTTTCACGGGTCAAGGTTTCACGGGTAAGTTTCACGGGTAAGTTTTACGGGTAAGTTTCAAGGGTGACGTTTCACGGGTGACGTTTCACGGGTCTAGGTTTCACTGGTAAGTTTCACGGGTCAAGGTGTCACGGGTAAGTTTCACGGGTATGTTTCACGGGTGACGTTTCACGGGTCTAGGTTTCACTGGAAAGTTTCACGGGTCAAGGTCTCACGGGTAAGTTTCACGGGTAAGTTTTACGGGTATGTTTTACAGGCGACGTTTCACGGGTCTAGGTTTCACTGGTAAGTTTCACGGGTCTAGGTTTCACGGGTAAGTTTCACGGGTATGTTTCATGGGTGATGTTTCACGGGTCTAGGTTTCACTGGTAAGTTTCACGGGTCAAGGTTTCACGGGTAAGTTTCACGGGTAAGTTTCACGGGTATGTTTTACGGGTGACGTTTCACGGGTCTAGGTTTCACTGGTAAGTTTTACGGGTCAAGGTTTCACGGGTAAGTTTCACGGGTAAGTTTCACAGGTATGTTTCACGGGTGACGTTTCACGGGTCTAGGTTTCACTGGTAAGTTTCACGGGTCAAGGTTTCACGGGTAAGTTTCACGGGTAAGTTTCACGGGTATGTTTCACGGGTGACGTTTCACGGGTCTAGGTTTCACTGGTAAGTTTCACGGGTCAAGGTTTCACTGGTAAGTTTCACGGGTCAAGGTTTCACGGGTAAGTTTCACGGGTAAGTTTCACGGGTCTAGGTTTCACTGGTAAGTTTCACGGGTCAAGGTTTCACGGGTAAGTTTCACGGGTAAGTTTTACGGGTAAGTTTCACGGGTGACGTTTCACGGGTCTAGGTTTTACTGGTAAGTTTCACGGGTCAAGGTTTCACGGGTAAGTTTCACGGGTAAGTTTCACGGGTAAGTTTCACGGGTGACGTTTCACGGGTCTAGGTTTCACTGGTAAGTTTCACGTGTATGTTTCACGGGTGACGTTTCACGGGTCTAGGTTTCACTGGTAAGTTTCACGGGTCAAGGTTTCCCGGGTAAGTTTCACGGGTAAGTTTCACGGGTATGTTTCACGGATGACGTTTCACGGGTCTTGGTTTCACTGGTAAGTTTCACGGGTCAAGGTTTCACGGGTAAGTTTCACGGGTAAGTTTCACGGGTATGTTTCACGGGTGACGTTTCACGGGTCTAGGTTTCACTGGTAAGTTTCACGGGTCAAGGTTTCACGGGTAAGTTTCACGGGTAAGTTTTACGGGTAAGTTTCACGGGTGACGTTTCACGGGTCTAGGTTTCACTGGAAAGTTTCACTGGTCAAGGATTCACGGGTAAGTTTCACGGGTAAGTTTTACGGGTATGTTTTACAGGTGACGTTTCACGGGTCTAGGTTTCACTGGTAAGTTTCACGGGTCAAGGTTTTACGGGTAAGTTTCACGGGTAAGTTTTACGGGTATGTTTTACAGGTGACGTTTCACGGGTAAGTTTCACGGGTAAGTTTCACGGGTATGTTTCACGGGTGACGTTTCACGGGTCTAGGTTTCACTGGTAAGTTTCACGGGTCAAGGTTTCACGGGTAAGTTTCACGGGTAAGTTTCACGGGTATGTTTCACGGGTGACGTTTCACGGGTCTAGGTTTCACTAGTAAGTTTCACTTGTCAAGGTTTCACGGGTAAGTTTCACGGGTAAGTTTCACGGGTATGTTTCACGGGTGACGTTTCACGGGTCTAGGTTTCACTGGTAAGTTTCACGGGTCAAGGTTTCACGGGTAAGTTTCACGGGTAAGTTTCACGGGTATGTTTCACGGGTGACGTTTCACGGGTCTAGGTTTCACTGGTAAGTTTCACGGGTCAAGGTTTCACGGGTAAGTTTCACGGGTAAGTTTCACGGGTATGTTTCACGGGTGACGTTTCACGGGTCTAGGTTTCACTGGTAAGTTTCACGGGTCAAGGTTTTACGGGTAAGTTTCACGGGTAAATTTCACGGGTATGTTTCACGGGTGACGTGTCACGGGTCTAGGTTTCACGGGTAAGTTTCACGGGTCAAGGTTTCACGGGTAAGTTTCACGGGTAAGTTTCACGGGTATGTTTCACAAGTGACGTTTCACGGGTCTAGGTTTCACTGGAAAGTTTCACGGGTCAAGGTTTCACGGGTAAGTTTCACGGGTAAGTTTTACGGGTATGTTTTACAGGCGACGTTTCACGGGTCTAGGTTTCACTGGTAAGTTTCACGGGTCTAGGTTTCACGGGTAAGTTTCACGGGTAAGTTTCACGGGTATGTTTCACGGGTGACGTTTCACGGGTCTAGGTTTCACTGGTAAGTTTCACGGGTCAAGGTTTCACGGGTAAGTTTCACGGGTAAATTTCACGGGTATGTTTCACGGGTGACGTTTCACGGGTCTAGGTTTCACTGGTAAGTTTCACAGTTCAAGGTTTTACGGGTAAGTTTCACGGGTAAGTTTCACGGGTATGTTTCACGGGTGACGTTTCACGGGTCTAGGTTTCACTGGTAAGTTTCACGGGTCAAGGTTTCACGGGTAAGTTTCACGGGTAAGTTTTACGGGTAAGTTTCACGGGTGACGTTTCACGGGTACGTTTCACGGGTTTAGGTTTCACTGGTAAGTTTCACGGGTCAAGGTTTCACGGGTAAGTTTCACCGGTAAGTTTCACGGGTATGTTTCACAAGTGACGTTTCACGGGTCTAGGTTTCACTGGAAAGTTTCACGGGTCAAGGTTTCACGGGTAAGTTTCACGGGTAAGTTTTACGGGTATGTTTTACAGGCGACGTTTCACGGGTCTAGGTTTCACTGGTAAGTTTCACGGGTCTAGGTTTCACGGGTAAGTTTCACGGGTAAGTTTCACGGGTATGTTTCATGGGTGATGTTTCACGGGTCTAGGTTTCACTGGTAAGTTTCACGGGTCAAGGTTTCACGGGTAAGTTTCACGGGTAAGTTTCACGGGTAAGTTTTACGGGTATGTTTTACAGGTGACGTTTCACGGGTCTAGGTTTCACTGGTAAGTTTCACGGGTCAAGGTTTCACGGGTAAGTTTCACGGGTATGTTTCATGGGTGATGTTTCACGGGTCTAGGTTTTACTGGTAAGTTTCACGGGTCAAGGTTTTACGGGTAAGTTTCACGGGTGACGTTTCACGGGTCTAGGTTTCACTGGTAAGTTTCACGGGTATGTTTCACGGGTGACGTTTCACGGGTCTAGGTTTCACTGGTAAGTTTCACGGGTCAAGGTTTCACGGGTAAGTTTCACGGGTAAGTTTCACGGGTATGTTTCACGGATGACGTTTCACGGGTCTTGGTTTCACTGGTAAGTTTCACGGGTCAAGGTTTCACGGGTAAGTTTCACGGGTAAGTTTTACGGGTATGTTTTACAGGTGACGTTTCACGGGTAAGTTTCACGGGTAAGTTTCACGGGTATGTTTCACTGGTGAAGTTTCACGGGTCTTGGTTTCACTGGTAAGTTTCACGGGTCAAGGTTTCACGGGTAAGTTTCACGGGTAAGTTTTACGGGTATGTTTTACAGGTGACGTTTCACGGGTAAGTTTCACGGGTAAGTTTCACGGGTATGTTTCACGGGTGAAGTTTCACGGGTCTAGGTTTCACTGGTAAGTTTCACGGGTCAAGGTTTCACGGGTAAGTTTCACGGGTAAGTTTTACGGGTAAGTTTCACGGGTGACGTTTCACGGGTCTAGGTTTCACTGGAAAGTTTCACGGGTCAAGGTTTCACGGGTAAGTTTCACGGGTAAGTTTCACGGGTAAGTTTTACGGGTATGTTTTACAGGTGACGTTTCACGGGTCTAGGTTTCACTGGTAAGTTTCACGGGTCAACGTTTCACGGGTAAGTTTCACGGGTAAGTTTCACGGGTAAGTTTCACGGGTGACGTTTCACGGGTCTAGGTTTCACTGGTAAGTTTCACGGGTATGTTTCACGGGTAAGTTTCACGGGTAAGTTTTACGGGTAAGTTTCACGGGTGACGTTTCACGGGTCTAGGTTTCACTGGTAAGTTTCACGGGTATGTTTCACGGGTAAGTTTCACGGGTAAGTTTCACGGGTAAGTTTCACGGGTGACGTTTCACGGGTCTAGGTTTCACTGGTAAGTTTCACGGGTATGTTTCACGGGTAAGTTTTACGGGTATGTTTTACAGGTGACGTTTCACGGGTCTAGGTTTCACTGGTAAGTTTCACGGGTCAACGTTTCACGGGTAAGTTTCACGGGTAAGTTTCACGGGTAAGTTTCACGGGTGACGTTTCACGGGTCTAGGTTTCACTGGTAAGTTTCACGGGTATGTTTCACGGGTAAGTTTCACGGGTAAGTTTTACGGATAAGTTTCACGGGTGACGTTTCACGGGTCTAGGTTTCACTGGAAAGTTTCACGGGTCAAGAATTCACGGGTAAGTTTCACGGGTAAGTTTTACGGGTATGTTTTACAGGTGACGTTTCACGGGTCTAGGTTTCACTGGTAAGTTTCACGGGTCAAGGTTTAACGGGTAAGTTTCACGGGTAAGTTTCACGGGTATGTTTCACGGATGACGTTTCACGGGTCTTGGTTTCACTGGTAAGTTTCACGGGTCAAGGTTTCACGGGTAAGTTTCACGGGTAAGTTTTACGGGTATGTTTTACAGGTGACGTTTCACGGGTAAGTTTCACGGGTAAGTTTTACGGGTATGTTTCACGGGTGACGTTTCACGGGTCTAGGTTTCACTGGTAAGTTTCACGGGTCAAGGTTTCACGGGTAAGTTTCACGGGTAAGTTTTACGGGTAAGTTTCACGGGTGACGTTTCACGGGTCTAGGTTTCACTGGAAAGTTTCACGGGTCAAGGATTCACGGGTAAGTTTCACGGGTAAGTTTTACGGGTATGTTTTACAGGTGACGTTTCACGGGTCTAGGTTTCACTGGTAAGTTTCACGGGTCAAGGTTTCACGGGTAAGATTCACGGGTAAGTTTCACGGGTATGTTTCATGGGTGATGTTTCACGGGTCTAGGTTTCACTGGTAAGTTTCACGGGTCAAGGTTTTACGGGTAAGTTTCACGGGTAAGTTTCACGGGTATGTTTCACGGGTGACGTTTCACGGGTCTAGGTTTCGCTGGTAAGTTTCACGGGTCAAGGTTTCACGGGTAAGTTTCACGGGTAAGTTTCACGGGTATGTTTCACGGGTGACATTTCACGGGTCTAGGTTTCACTGGTAAGTTTCACGGGTCAAGGTTTCACGGGTAAGTTTCACGGGTAAGTTTCACGGGTATGTTTCACGGGTGAAGTTTCACGGGTGACGTTTCACGGGTCTAGGTTTCACTCGTAAGTTTCACGGGTCAAGGTTTTACGGGTAAGTTTCACGGGTAAGTTTCACGGGTATGTTTCACGGGTGACGTTTCACGGGTCTAGGTTTCACTGGTAAGTTTCACGGGTCAAGGTTTCACGGGTAAGTTTCACGGGTAAGTTTTACGGGTAAGTTTCAAGGGTGACGTTTCACGGGTGACGTTTCACGGGTCTAGGTTTCACTGGTAAGTTTCACGGGTCAAGGTGTCACGGGTAAGTTTCACGGGTATGTTTCACGGGTGACGTTTCACGGGTCTAGGTTTCACTGGAAAGTTTCACGGGTCAAGGTCTCACGGGTAAGTTTCACGGGTAAGTTTTACGGGTATGTTTTACAGGCGACGTTTCACGGGTCTAGGTTTCACTGGTAAGTTTCACGGGTCTAGGTTTCACGGGTAAGTTTCACGGGTATGTTTCATGGGTGATGTTTCACGGGTCTAGGTTTCACTGGTAAGTTTCACGGGTCAAGGTTTCACGGGTAAGTTTCACGGGTAAGTTTCACGGGTATGTTTTACGGGTGACGTTTCACGGGTCTAGGTTTCACTGGTAAGTTTTACGGGTCAAGGTTTCACGGGTAAGTTTCACGGGTAAGTTTCACAGGTATGTTTCACGGGTGACGTTTCACGGGTCTAGGTTTCACTGGTAAGTTTCACGGGTCAAGGTTTCACGGGTAAGTTTCACGGGTAAGTTTCACGGGTATGTTTCACGGGTGACGTTTCACGGGTCTAGGTTTCACTGGTAAGTTTCACGGGTCAAGGTTTCACTGGTAAGTTTCACGGGTCAAGGTTTCACGGGTAAGTTTCACGGGTAAGTTTCACGGGTCTAGGTTTCACTGGTAAGTTTCACGGGTCAAGGTTTCACGGGTAAGTTTCACGGGTAAGTTTTACGGGTAAGTTTCACGGGTGACGTTTCACGGGTCTAGGTTTTACTGGTAAGTTTCACGGGTCAAGGTTTCACGGGTAAGTTTCACGGGTAAGTTTCACGGGTGACCTTTCACGGGTCTTGGTTTCACTGGTAAGTTTCACGGGTCAAGGTTTCACGGGTAAGTTTCACTGGTAAATTTCACGGGTATGTTTCACAGGTGACGTTTCACGGGTCTAGGTTTCACTGGTAAGTTTCACGGGTCAAGGTTTCACGGGTAAGTTTCACAGGTAAGTTTTACGGGTAAGTTTCACGGGTGACGTTTCACGGGTCTAGGTTTCACTGGAAAGTTTCACGGGTCAAGGATTCACGGGTAAGTTTCACGGGTAAGTTTTACGGGTATGTTTCACGGGTGACGTTTCACGGGTCTAGGTTTCACTGGTAAGTTTCACGGGTCAAGGTTTTACGGGTAAGTTTCACGGGTAAGTTTCACGGGTATGTTTCACGGGTGACGTTTCACGGGTCTAGGTTTCACTGGTAAGTTTCACGGGTCAAGGTTTCACGGGTAAGTTTCACGGGTAAGTTTCACGGGTAAGTTTCACGGGTGACGTTTCACGGGTCTAGGTTTCACTGGAAAGTTTCACGGATCATGGTTTCACGGGTAAGTTTCACGGGTAAGTTTTACGGGTATGTTTTACAGGTGACGTTTCACGGGTCTAGGTTTCACTGGTAAGTTTCACGGGTCAAGGTTTCACGGGTAAGTTTCACGGGTAAGTTTCACGGGTATGTTTCATGGGTGATGTTTCACGGGTCTAGGTTTTACTGGTAAGTTTCACGGGTCAAGGTTTCACGGGTAAGTTTCACGGGTAAGTTTCACGGGTAAGTTTCACGGGTGACGTTTCACGGGTCTAGGTTTCACTGGTAAGATTCACGGGTATGTTTCACGGGTGACGTTTCACGGGTCTAGGTTTCACTGGTAAGTTTCACGGGTCAAGGTTTCCCGGGTAAGTTTCACGGGTAAGTTTCACGGGTATGTTTCACGGATGACGTTTCACGGGTCTTGGTTTCACTGGTAAGTTTCACGGGTCAAGGTTTCACGGGTAAGTTTCACGGGTAAGTTTTACGGGTATGTTTTACAGGTGACGTTTCACGGGTAAGTTTCACGGGTAAGTTTCACGGGTATGTTTCACGGGTGACGTTTCACGGGTCTAGGTTTCACTGGTAAGTTTCACGGGTCAAGGTTTCACGGGTAAGTTTCACGGGTAAGTTTTACGGGTAAGTTTCACGGGTGACGTTTCACGGGTCTAGGTTTCACTGGAAAGTTTCACGGGTCAAGGATTCACGGGTAAGTTTCACGGGTAAGTTTTACGGGTATGTTTTACAGGTGACGTTTCACGGGTCTAGGTTTCACTGGTAAGTTTCACGGGTAAGTTTCACGGGTATGTTTCACGGGTGACGTTTCACGGGTCTAGGTTTCACTGGTAAGTTTCACGGGTCAAGGTTTCACGGGTAAGTTTCACGGGTAAGTTTCACGGGTATGTTTCACGGGTGACGTTTCACGGGTCTAGGTTTCACTAGTAAGTTTCACTTGTCAAGGTTTCACGGGTAAGTTTCACGGGTAAGTTTCACGGGTATGTTTCACGGGTGACGTTTCACGGGTCTAGGTTTCACTGGTAAGTTTCACGGGTCAAGGTTTCACGGGTAAGTTTCACGGGTAAGTTTCACGGGTATGTTTCACGGGTGACGTTTCACGGGTCTAGGTTTCACTGGTAAGTTTCACGGGTCAAGGTTTCACGGGTAAGTTTCACGGGTAAGTTTCACGGGTATGTTTCACGGGTGACGTTTCACGGGTCTATGTTTCACTGGTAAGTTTCACGGGTCAAGGTTTTACGGGTAAGTTTTACGGGTAAATTTCACGGGTATGTTTCACGGGTGACGTGTCACGGGTCTAGGTTTCACGGGTAAGTTTCACGGGTCAAGGTTTCACGGGTAAGTTTCACGGGTAAGTTTCACGGGTATGTTTCACAAGTGACGTTTCACGGGTCTAGGTTTCACTGGAAAGTTTCACGGGTCAAGGTTTCACGGGTAAGTTTCACGGGTAAGTTTTACGGGTATGTTTTACAGGCGACGTTTCACGGGTCTAGGTTTCACTGGTAAGTTTCACGGGTCTAGGTTTCACGGGTAAGTTTCACGGGTAAGTTTCACGGGTATGTTTCACGGGTGACGTTTCACGGGTCTAGGTTTCACTGGTAAGTTTCACGGGTCAAGGTTTCACTGGTAAGTTTCACGGGTAAATTTCACGGGTATGTTTCACGGGTGACGTTTCACGGGTCTAGGTTTCACTGGTAAGTTTCACAGTTCAAGGTTTTACGGGTAAGTTTCACGGGTAAGTTTCACGGGTATGTTTCACGGGTGACGTTTCATGGGTCTAGGTTTCACTGGTAAGTTTCACGGGTCAAGGTTTCACGGGTAAGTTTCACGGGTAAGTTTTACGGGTAAGTTTCACGGGTGACGTTTCACGGGTACGTTTCACGGGTCTAGGTTTCACTGGTAAGTTTCACGGGTCAAGGTTTCACGGGTAAGTTTCACCGGTAAGTTTCACGGGTATGTTTCACAAGTGACGTTTCACGGGTCTAGGTTTCACTGGAAAGTTTCACGGGTCAAGGTTTCACGGGTAAGTTTCACGGGTAAGTTTTACGGGTATGTTTTACAGGCGACGTTTCACGGGTCTAGGTTTCACTGGTAAGTTTCACGGGTCTAGGTTTCACGGGTAAGTTTCACGGGTAAGTTTCACGGGTATGTTTCATGGGTGATGTTTCACGGGTCTAGGTTTCACTGGTAAGTTTCACGGGTCAAGGTTTCACGGGTAAGTTTCACGGGTAAGTTTCACGGGTAAGTTTTACGGGTATGTTTTACAGGTGACGTTTCACGGGTCTAGGTTTCACTGGTAAGTTTCACGGGTCAAGGTTTCACGGGTAAGTTTCACGGGTAAGTTTCACGGGTATGTTTCATGGGTGATGTTTCACGGGTCTAGGTTTTACTGGTAAGTTTCACGGGTCAAGGTTTTACGGGTAAGTTTCACGGGTAAGTTTCACGGGTGACGTTTCACGGGTCTAGGTTTCACTGGTAAGTTTCACGGGTATGTTTCACGGGTGACGTTTCACGGGTCTAGGTTTCACTGGTAAGTTTCACGGGTCAAGGTTTCACGGGTAAGTTTCACGGGTAAGTTTCACGGGTATGTTTCACGGATGACGTTTCACGGGTCTTGGTTTCACTGGTAAGTTTCACGGGTCAAGGTTTCACGGGTAAGTTTCACGGGTAAGTTTTACGGGTATGTTTTACAGGTGACGTTTCACGGGTAAGTTTCACGGGTAAGTTTCACGGGTATGTTTCACTGGTGAAGTTTCACGGGTCTTGGTTTCACTGGTAAGTTTCACGGGTCAAGGTTTCACGGGTAAGTTTCACGGGTAAGTTTTACGGGTATGTTTTACAGGTGACGTTTCACGGGTAAGTTTCACGGGTAAGTTTCACGGGTATGTTTCACGGGTGAAGTTTCACGGGTCTAGGTTTCACTGGTAAGTTTCACGGGTCAAGGTTTCACGGGTAAGTTTCACGGGTAAGTTTTACGGGTAAGTTTCACGGGTGACGTTTCACGGGTCTAGGTTTCACTGGAAAGTTTCACGGGTCAAGGTTTCACGGGTAAGTTTCACGGGTAAGTTTCACGGGTAAGTTTTACGGGTATGTTTTACAGGTGACGTTTCACGGGTCTAGGTTTCACTGGTAAGTTTCACGGGTCAACGTTTCACGGGTAAGTTTCACGGGTAAGTTTCACGGGTATGTTTCATGGGTGATGTTTCACGGGTCTAGGTTTTACTGGTAAGTTTCACGGGTCAAGGTTTCACGGGTAAGTTTCACGGGTAAGTTTCACGGGTGACGTTTCACGGGTCTAGGTTTCACTGGTAAGTTTCACGGGTATGTTTCACGGGTAAGTTTCACGGGTAAGTTTTACGGGTAAGTTTCACGGGTGACGTTTCACGGGTCTAGGTTTCACTGGAAAGTTTCACGGGTCAAGAATTCACGGGTAAGTTTCACGGGTAAGTTTTACGGGTATGTTTTACAGGTGACGTTTCACGGGTCTAGGTTTCACTGGTAAGTTTCACGGGTCAAGGTTTAACGGGTAAGTTTCACGGGTATGTTTCACGGATGACGTTTCACGGGTCTTGGTTTCACTGGTAAATTTCACGGGTCAAGGTTTCACGGGTAAGTTTCACGGGTAAGTTTTACGGGTATGTTTTACAGGTGACGTTTCACGGGTAAGTTTCACGGGTAAGTTTTACGGGTATGTTTCACGGGTGACGTTTCACGGGTCTAGGTTTCACTGGTAAGTTTCACGGGTCAAGGTTTCACGGGTAAGTTTCACGGGTAAGTTTTACGGGTAAGTTTCACGGGTGACGTTTCACGGGTCTAGGTTTCACTGGAAAGTTTCACGGGTCAAGGATTCACGGGTAAGTTTCACGGGTAAGTTTTACGGGTATGTTTTACAGGTGACGTTTCACGGGTCTAGGTTTCACTGGTAAGTTTCACGGGTCAAGGTTTCACGGGTAAGATTCACGGGTAAGTTTCACGGGTATGTTTCATGGGTGATGTTTCACGGGTCTAGGTTTCACTGGTAAGTTTCACGGGTCAAGGTTTTACGGGTAAGTTTCACGGGTAAGTTTCACGGGTATGTTTCACGGGTGACGTTTCACGGGTCTAGGTTTCGCTGGTAAGTTTCACGGGTCAAGGTTTCACGGGTAAGTTTCACGGGTAAGTTTCACGGGTATGTTTCACGGGTGACATTTCACGGGTCTAGGTTTCACTGGTAAGTTTCACGGGTCAAGGTTTCACGGGTAAGTTTCACGGGTAAGTTTCACGGGTATGTTTCACGGGTGAAGTTTCACGGGTGACGTTTCACGGGTCTAGGTTTCACTCGTAAGTTTCACGGGTCAAGGTTTTACGGGTAAGTTTCACGGGTAAGTTTCACGGGTATGTTTCACGGGTGACGTTTCACGGGTCTAGGTTTCACTGGTAAGTTTCACGGGTCAAGGTTTCACGGGTAAGTTTCACGGGTAAGTTTTACGGGTAAGTTTCAAGGGTGACGTTTCACGGGTGACGTTTCACGGGTCTAGGTTTCACTGGTAAGTTTCACGGGTCAAGGTGTCACGGGTAAGTTTCACGGGTATGTTTCACGGGTGACGTTTCACGGGTCTAGGTTTCACTGGAAAGTTTCACGGGTCAAGGTCTCACGGGTAAGTTTCACGGGTAAGTTTTACGGGTATGTTTTACAGGCGACGTTTCACGGGTCTAGGTTTCACTGGTAAGTTTCACGGGTCTAGGTTTCACGGGTAAGTTTCACGGGTATGTTTCATGGGTGATGTTTCACGGGTCTAGGTTTCACTGGTAAGTTTCACGGGTCAAGGTTTCACGGGTAAGTTTCACGGGTAAGTTTCACGGGTATGTTTTACGGGTGACGTTTCACGGGTCTAGGTTTCACTGGTAAGTTTTACGGGTCAAGGTTTCACGGGTAAGTTTCACGGGTAAGTTTCACAGGTATGTTTCACGGGTGACGTTTCACGGGTCTAGGTTTCACTGGTAAGTTTCACGGGTCAAGGTTTCACGGGTAAGTTTCACGGGTAAGTTTCACGGGTATGTTTCACGGGTGACGTTTCACGGGTCTAGGTTTCACTGGTAAGTTTCACGGGTCAAGGTTTCACTGGTAAGTTTCACGGGTCAAGGTTTCACGGGTAAGTTTCACGGGTAAGTTTCACGGGTCTAGGTTTCACTGGTAAGTTTCACGGGTCAAGGTTTCACGGGTAAGTTTCACGGGTAAGTTTTACGGGTAAGTTTCACGGGTGACGTTTCACGGGTCTAGGTTTTACTGGTAAGTTTCACGGGTCAAGGTTTCACGGGTAAGTTTCACGGGTAAGTTTCACGGGTAAGTTTCACGGGTGACCTTTCACGGGTCTTGGTTTCACTGGTAAGTTTCACGGGTCAAGGTTTCACGGGTAAGTTTCACGGGTAAATTTCACGGGTATGTTTCACGGGTGACGTTTCACGGGTCTAGGTTTCACTGGTAAGTTTCACGGGTCAAGGTTTCACGGGTAAGTTTCACAGGTAAGTTTCACGGGTATGTTTCACGGGTGACGTTTCACGGGTCTAGGTTTCACTGGTAAGTTTCACGGGTCAAGGTTTCACGGGTAAGTTTCACGGGTAAGTTTCACGGGTATGTTTCACGGGTGACGTTTCACGGGTCTAGGTTTCACTGGTAAGTTTCACGGATCAAGGTTTCACGGGTAAGTTTCACGGGTAAGTTTCACGGGTATGTTTCACGGGTGTCGTTTCACGGGTATGTTTCACGGGTGACGTTTCACGGGTCTAGGTTTCACTGGTAAGTTTTACGGGTGACGTTTCACGGGTCTAGGTTTCACTGGTAAGTTTCACGGGTCAAGGTTTCACGGGTAAGTTTCACGGGTAAGTTTCACGGGTATGTTTCACGGGTGACGTTTCACGGGTCTAGGTTTCACTGGTAAGTTTCACGGGTCAAGGTTTCAATGGTAAGTTTCACGGGTAAGTTTCACGGGTATGTTTCACGGGTGACGTTTCTCGGGTCTTGGTTTCACTGGTAAGTTTCACGGGTCAAGGTTTCACGGGTGACGTTTCACGGGTCTAGGTTTCACAGGTAAGTTTCACGGGTCAAGGTTTCACGGGTAAGTTTCACGGGTAAGTTTCACGGGTATGTTTCACGGGTGACGTTTCACGGGTCTAGGTTTCACTAGTAAGTTTCACTTGTCAAGGTTTCACGGGTAAGTTTCACGGGTAAGTTTCACGGGTATGTTTCACGGGTGACGTTTCACGGGTCTAGGTTTCACTGGTAAGTTTCACGGGTCAAGGTTTCACGGGTAAGTTTCACGGGTAAGTTTCACGGGTATGTTTCACGGGTGACGTTTCACGGGTCTAGGTTTCACTGGTAAGTTTCACGGGTCAAGGTTTACGGGTAAGTTTCACGGGTAAGTTTCACGGGTATGTTTCACGGGTGACGTTTCACGGGTCTAGGTTTCACTGGTAAGTTTCACGGGTCAAGGTTTTACGGGTAAGTTTCACGGGTAAATTTCACGGGTATGTTTCACGGGTGACGTTTCACGGGTCTAGGTTTCACGGGTAAGTTTCACGGGTCAAGGTTTCACGGGTAAGTTTCACGGGTAAGTTTCACGGGTATGTTTCACAAGTGACGTTTCACGGGTCTAGGTTTCACTGGAAAGTTTCACGGGTCAAGGTTTCACGGGTAAGTTTCACGGGTAAGTTTTACGGGTATGTTTTATGGGTGATGTTTCACGGGTCTAGGTTTTACTGGTAAGTTTCACGGGTCAAGGTTTCACGGGTAAGTTTCACGGGTAAGTTTCACGGGTGACGTTTCACGGGTCTAGGTTTCACTGGTAAGTTTCACGGGTATGTTTCACGGGTAAGTTTTACGGGTATGTTTTACAGGTGACGTTTCACGGGTCTAGGTTTCACTGGTAAGTTTCACGGGTCAAGGTTTCACGGGTCAAGGTTTCACGGGTAAGTTTCACGGGTAAGTTTCACGGGTAAGTTTCACGGGTATGTTTTACAGGTGACGTTTCACGGGTCTAGGTTTCACTGGTAAGTTTCACGGGTCAAGGTTTCACGGGTCAAGGTTTCACGGGTAAGTTTCACGGGTAAGTTTCACGGGTAAGTTTTACAGGTGACGTTTCACGGGTCTAGGTTTCACTGGTAAGTTTCACGGGTCAAGGTTTCACGGGTAAGATTCACGGGTAAGTTTCACGGGTATGTTTCATGGGTGATGTTTCACGGGTCTAGGTTTCACTGGTAAGTTTCACGGGTCAAGGTTTTACGGGTAAGTTTCACGGGTAAGTTTCACGGGTATGTTTCACGGGTGACGTTTCACGGGTCTAGGTTTCACTGGTAAGTTTCACGGGTCAAGGTTTCACGGGTAAGTTTCACGAGTAAGTTTCACGGGTATGTTTCACGGGTGACGTTTCACGGGTCTAGGTTTCACTGGTAAGTTTCACGGGTCAAGGTCTCACGGGTAAGTTTCACGGGTAAGTTTTACGGGTATGTTTTACAGGCGACGTTTCACGGGTCTAGGTTTCACTGGTAAGTTTCACGGGTCTAGGTTTCACGGGTAAGTTTCACGGGTATGTTTCATGGGTGATGTTTCACGGGTCTAGGTTTCACTGGTAAGTTTCACGGGTCAAGGTTTCACGGGTAAGTTTCACGGGTAAGTTTCACGGGTATGTTTCATGGGTGATGTTTCACGGGTCTAGGTTTCACTGGTAAGTTTCACGGGTCAAGGTTTCACTGGTAAGTTTCACGGGTCAAGGTTTCACGGGTAAGTTTCACGGGTAAGTTTCACGGGTATGTTTCACGGGTGACGTTTCACGGGTCTAGGTTTCACTGGTAAGTTTCACGGATCAAGGTTTCACGGGTAAGTTTCACGGGTAAGTTTCACGGGTATGTTTCACGGGTGTCGTTTCACGGGTATGTTTCACGGGTGACGTTTCACGGGTCTAGGTTTCACTGGTAAGTTTTACGGGTGACGTTTCACGGGTCTAGGTTTCACTGGTAAGTTTCACGGGTCAAGGTTTCACGGGTAAGTTTCACGGGTAAGTTTCACGGGTATGTTTCACGGGTGACGTTTCACGGGTCTAGGTTTCACTGGTAAGTTTCACGGGTCAAGGTTTCAATGGTAAGTTTCACGGGTAAGTTTCACGGGTATGTTTCACGGGTGACGTTTCTCGGGTCTTGGTTTCACTGGTAAGTTTCACGGGTCAAGGTTTCACGGGTGACGTTTCACGGGTCTAGGTTTCACAGGTAAGTTTCACGGGTCAAGGTTTCACGGGTAAGTTTCACGGGTAAGTTTCACGGGTATGTTTCACGGGTGACGTTTCACGGGTCTAGGTTTCACTAGTAAGTTTCACTTGTCAAGGTTTCACGGGTAAGTTTCACGGGTAAGTTTCACGGGTATGTTTCACGGGTGACGTTTCACGGGTCTAGGTTTCACTGGTAAGTTTCACGGGTCAAGGTTTCACGGGTAAGTTTCACGGGTAAGTTTCACGGGTATGTTTCACGGGTGACGTTTCACGGGTCTAGGTTTCACTGGTAAGTTTCACGGGTCAAGGTTTACGGGTAAGTTTCACGGGTAAGTTTCACGGGTATGTTTCACGGGTGACGTTTCACGGGTCTAGGTTTCACTGGTAAGTTTCACGGGTCAAGGTTTTACGGGTAAGTTTCACGGGTAAATTTCACGGGTATGTTTCACGGGTGACGTTTCACGGGTCTAGGTTTCACGGGTAAGTTTCACGGGTCAAGGTTTCACGGGTAAGTTTCACGGGTAAGTTTCACGGGTATGTTTCACAAGTGACGTTTCACGGGTCTAGGTTTCACTGGAAAGTTTCACGGGTCAAGGTTTCACGGGTAAGTTTCACGGGTAAGTTTTACGGGTATGTTTTATGGGTGATGTTTCACGGGTCTAGGTTTTACTGGTAAGTTTCACGGGTCAAGGTTTCACGGGTAAGTTTCACGGGTAAGTTTCACGGGTGACGTTTCACGGGTCTAGGTTTCACTGGTAAGTTTCACGGGTATGTTTCACGGGTAAGTTTTACGGGTATGTTTTACAGGTGACGTTTCACGGGTCTAGGTTTCACTGGTAAGTTTCACGGGTCAAGGTTTCACGGGTCAAGGTTTCACGGGTAAGTTTCACGGGTAAGTTTCACGGGTAAGTTTCACGGGTATGTTTTACAGGTGACGTTTCACGGGTCTAGGTTTCACTGGTAAGTTTCACGGGTCAAGGTTTCACGGGTCAAGGTTTCACGGGTAAGTTTCACGGGTAAGTTTCACGGGTAAGTTTTACAGGTGACGTTTCACGGGTCTAGGTTTCACTGGTAAGTTTCACGGGTCAAGGTTTCACGGGTAAGATTCACGGGTAAGTTTCACGGGTATGTTTCATGGGTGATGTTTCACGGGTCTAGGTTTCACTGGTAAGTTTCACGGGTCAAGGTTTTACGGGTAAGTTTCACGGGTAAGTTTCACGGGTATGTTTCACGGGTGACGTTTCACGGGTCTAGGTTTCACTGGTAAGTTTCACGGGTCAAGGTTTCACGGGTAAGTTTCACGAGTAAGTTTCACGGGTATGTTTCACGGGTGACGTTTCACGGGTCTAGGTTTCACTAGTAAGTTTCACGGGTCAAGGTTTCACGGGTAAGTTTCACGGGTAAGTTTCACGGGTAAGTTTCACGGGTATGTTTCACGGGTGACGTTTCACGGGTCTAGGTTTCACTGGTAAGTTTCACGGGTCAAGGTTTCACGGGTAAGTTTCACGGGTAAGTTTTACGGGTATGTTTCACGGGTGACGTTTCACGGGTCTAGGTTTCACTGGTAAGTTTCACGGGTCAAGGTTTCACGGGTAAGTTTCACGGGTAAGTTTCACGGGTATGTTTCACGGGTGACGTTTCACGGGTCTAGGTTTCACTGGTAAGTTTCACGGGTCAAGGTTTTACGGGTAAGTTTCACGGGTAAGTTTCACGGGTATGTTTCACGGGTGACGTTTCACGGGTCTAGGTTTCACGGGTAAGTTTCACGGGTCAAGGTTTCACGGGTAAGTTTCACGGGTAAGTTTCACGGGTATGTTTCACAAGTGACGTTTCACGGGTCTAGGTTTCACTGGAAAGTTTCACGGGTCAAGGTTTCACGGGTAAGTTTCACGGGTAAGTTTTACGGGTATGTTTTACAGGCGACGTTTCACGGGTCTAGGTTTCACTGGTAAGTTTCACGGGTCTAGGTTTCACGGTTAAGTTTCACGGGTAAGTTTCACGGGTATGTTTCACGGGTGACGTTTCACGGGTCTAGGTTTTACTGGTAAGTTTCACGGGTCAAGGTTTTACGGGTAAGTTTCACGGGTAAGTTTCACGGGTATGTTTCACGAGTGACGTTTCACGGGTCTAGGTTTCACTGGTAAGTTTCACGGGTCAAGGTTTCACGGGTAAGTTTTACGGGTAAGTTTCACGGGTGACGTTTCACGGGTGACGTTTCACGGGTCTAGGTTTCACTGGTAAGTTTCACGGGTCAAGGTTTCACGGGTAAGTTTCACGGGTAAGTTTCACGGGTATGTTTCACAAGTGACGTTTCACGGGTCTAGGTTTCACTGGAAAGTTTCACGGGTCAAGGTTTCACGGGTAAGTTTCACGGGTAAGTTTTACGGGTATGTTTTACAGGCGACGTTTCACGGGTCTAGGTTTCACTGGTAAGTTTCACGGGTCTAGGTTTCACGGGTAAGTTTCACGGGTAAGTTTCACGGGTATGTTTCATGGGTGATGTTTCACGGGTCTAGGTTTCACTGGTAAGTTTCACGGGTCAAGGTTTCACGGGTAAGTTTCACGGGTAAGTTTCACGGGTATGTTTCACGGGTGACGTTTCACGGGTAAGTTTTACGCGTAAGTTTCACGGGTGACGTTTAACGGGTCTAGGTTTCACTGGTAAGTTTCACGGGTCAAGGTTTCACGGGTAAGTTTCACGGGTAAGTTTTACGGGTAAGTTTCACGGGTGACGTTTCACGGGTCTAGGTTTCACTGGTAAGTTTCACGGGTCAAGGTTTCACGGGTAAGTTTCACGGGTAAGTTTCACGGGTATGTTTCACGGGTGACGTTTCACGGGTCTAGGTTTCACTGGTAAGTTTCACGGGTCAAGGTTTCACGGGTAAGTTTCACGGGTAAGTTTTACGGGTAAGTTTCACGGGTGACGTTTCACGGGTGCGTTTCACGGGTCTAGGTCTCACTGGTAAGTTTCACGGGTCAAGGTTTCACGGGTAAGTTTCACCGGTAAGTTTCACGGGTATGTTTCACAAGTGACGTTTCACGGGTCTAGGTTTCACTGGAAAGTTTCACGGGTCAAGGTTTCACGGGTAAGTTTCACGGGTAAGTTTTACGGGTATGTTTTACAGGCGACGTTTCACGGGTCTAGGTTTCACTGGTAAGTTTCACGGGTCTAGGTTTCACGGGTAAGTTTCACGGGTAAGTTTCACGGGTATGTTTCATGGGTGATGTTTCACGGGTCTAGGTTTCACTGGTAAGTTTCACGGGTCAAGGTTTCACGGGTAAGTTTCACGGGTAAGTTTCACGGGTAAGTTTTACGGGTATGTTTTACAGGTGACGTTTCACGGGTCTAGGTTTCACTGGTAAGTTTCACGGGTCAAGGTTTCACGGGTAAGTTTCACGGGTAAGTTTCACGGGTATGTTTCATGGGTGATGTTTCACGGGTCTAGGTTTTACTGGTAAGTTTCACGGGTCAAGGTTTCACGGGTAAGTTTCACGGGTAAGTTTCACGGGTGACGTTTCACGGGTCTAGGTTTCACTGGTAAGTTTCACGCGTATGTTTCACGAGTGACGTTTCACGGGTCTAGGTTTCACTGGTAAGTTTCACGTGTCAAGGTTTCACGGGTAAGTTTCACGGGTAAGTTTCACGGGTATGTTTCACGGATGACGTTTCACGAGTCTTGGTTTCACTGGTAAGTTTCACGGGTCAAGGTTTCACGGGTAAGTTTCACGGGTAAGTTTTACGGGTATGTTTTACAGGTGACGTTTCACGGGTAAGTTTCACGGGTAAGTTTCACGGGTATGTTTCACGGGTGAAGTTTCACGGGTCTTGGTTTCACTGGTAAGTTTCACGGGTCAAGGTTTCACGGGTAAGTTTCACGGGTAAGTTTTACGGGTATGTTCTACAGGTGACGTTTCACGGGTAAGTTTCACGGGTAAGTTTCACGGGTATGTTTCACGGGTGAAGTTTCACGGGTCTAGGTTTCACTGGTAAGTTTCACGGGTCAAGGTTTCACGGGTAAGTTTCACGGGTAAGTTTTACGGGTAAGTTTCACGGGTGACGTTTCACGGGTCTAGGTTTCACTGGAAAGTTTCACGGGTCAAGGATTCACGGGTAAGTTTCACGGGTAAGTTTTACGGGTATGTTTTACAGGTGACGTTTCACGGGTCTAGGTTTCACTGGTAAGTTTCACGGGTCAAGGTTTCACGGGTAAGATTCACGGGTAAGTTTCACGGGTATGTTTCATGGGTAATGTTTCACGGGTCTAGGTTTCACTGGTAAGTTTCACGGGTCAAGGTTTTACGGGTAAGTTTCACGGGTAAGTTTCACGGGTATGTTTCACGGGTGACGTTTCACGGGTCTAGGTTTCACTGGTAAGTTTCACGGGTCAAGGTTTCACGGGTAAGTTTCACGGGTAAGTTTCACGGGTATGTTTCACGGGTGACGTTTCACGGGTCTAGGTTTCACTAGTAAGTTTCACGGGTCAAGGTTTCACGGGTAAGTTTCACGGGTATGTTTTATGGGTGATGTTTCACGGGTCTAGGTTTTACTGGTAAGTTTCACGGGTCAAGGTTTCACGGGTAAGTTTCACGGGTAAGTTTCACGGGTGACTTTTCACGGGTCTAGGTTTCACTGGTAAGTTTCACGGGTATGTTTCACGGGTAAGTTTTACGGGTATGTTTTACAGGTTACGTTTCACGGGTCTAGGTTTCACTGGTAAGTTTCACGGGTCAAGGTTTCACGGGTCAAGGTTTCACGGGTAAGTTTCACGGGTAAGTTTCACGGGTATGTTTTACAGGTGACGTTTCACGGGTCTAGGTTTCACTGGTAAGTTTCACGGGTCAAGGTTTCACAGGTAAGATTCACGGGTAAGTTTCACGGGTATGTTTCATGGGTGATGTTTCACGGGTCTAGGTTTCACTGGTAAGTTTCACGGGTCAAGGTTTTACGGGTAAGTTTTACGGGTAAGTTTCACGGGTATGTTTCACGGGTGACGTTTCACGGGTCTAGGTTTCACTGGTAAGTTTCACGGGTCAAGGTTTCACGGGTAAGTTTCACGGGTAAGTTTCACGGGTATGTTTCACGGGTGACGTTTCACGGGTCTAGGTTTCACTAGTAAGTTTCACGGGTCAAGGTTTCACGGGTAAGTTTCACGGGTAAGTTTCACGGGTAAGTTTCACGGGTATGTTTCACGGGTGACGTTTCACGGGTCTAGGTTTCACTGGTAAGTTTCACGGGTCAAGGTTTCACGGGTAAGTTTCACGGGTAAGTTTTACGGGTATGTTTCACGGGTGACGTTTCACGGGTCTAGGTTTCACTGGTAAGTTTCACGGGTCAAGGTTTCACGGGTAAGTTTCACGGGTAAGTTTCACGGGTATGTTTCACGAGTGACGTTTCACGGGTCTAGGTTTCACTGGTAAGTTTCACGGGTCTAGGTTTCACTGGTAAGTTTCACGGGTCATGGTTTCACGTGTAAGTTTCACGGGTAAGTTTTACGGGTAAGTTTCACGGGTGACGTTTCACGGGTCTAGGTTTCACTGGAAAGTTTCACGGGTCAAGGATTCACGGGTAAGTTTCACGGGTAAGTTTTACGGGTATGTTTTACAGGTGACGTTTCACGGGTCTAGGTTTCACTGGTAAGTTTCACGGGTCAAGGTTTCACGGGTAAGATTCACGGGTAAGTTTCACGGGTATGTTTCATGGGTGATGTTTTACGGGTCTAGGTTTCACTGGTAAGTTTCACGGGTCAAGGTTTTACGGGTAAGTTTCACGGGTAAGTTTCACGGGTATGTTTCACGGATGACGTTTCACGGGTCTTGGTTTCACTGGTAAGTTTCACGGGTCAAGGTTTCACGGGTAAGTTTCACGGGTAAGTTTTACGGGTATGTTTTACAGGTGACGTTTCACGGGTAAGTTTCACGGGTAAGTTTTACGGGTATGTTTCACGGGTGACGTTTCACGGGTCTAGGTTTCACTGGTAAGTTTCACGGGTCAAGGTTTCACGGGTAAGTTTCACGGGTAAGTTTTACGGGTAAGTTTCACGGGTGACGTTTCACGGGTCTAGGTTTCACTGGAAAGTTTCACGGGTCAAGGATTCACGGGTAAGTTTCACGGGTAAGTTTTACGGGTATGTTTTACAGGTGACGTTTCACGGGTCTAGGTTTCACTGGTAAGTTTCACGGGTCAAGGTTTCACGGGTAAGATTCACGGGTAAGTTTCACGGGTATGTTTCATGGGTGATGTTTCACGGGTCTAGGTTTCACTGGTAAGTTTCACGGGTCAAGGTTTTACGGGTAAGTTTCACGGGTAAGTTTCACGGGTATGTTTCACGGGTGACGTTTCACGGGTCTAGGTTTCGCTGGTAAGTTTCACGGGTCAAGGTTTCACGGGTAAGTTTCACGGGTAAGTTTTACGGGTATGTTTTACAGGTAAAGTTTCACGGGTAAGTTTCACGGGTAAGTTTTACGGGTATGTTTCACGGGTGACGTTTCACGGGTCTAGGTTTCACTGGTAAGTTTCACGGGTCAAGGTTTCACGGGTAAGTTTCACGGGTAAGTTTTACGGGTAAGTTTCACGGGTGACGTTTCACGGGTCTAGGTTTCACTGGAAAGTTTCACGGGTCAAGGATTCACGGGTAAGTTTCACGGGTAAGTTTTACGGGTATGTTTTACAGGTGACGTTTCACGGGTCTAGGTTTCACTGGTAAGTTTCACGGGTCAAGGTTTCACGGGTAAGATTCACGGGTAAGTTTCACGGGTATGTTTCATGGGTGATGTTTCACGGGTCTAGGTTTCACTGGTAAGTTTCACGGGTCAAGGTTTTACGGGTAAGTTTCACGGGTAAGTTTCACGGGTATGTTTCACGGGTGACGTTTCACGGGTCTAGGTTTCGCTGGTAAGTTTCACGGGTCAAGGTTTCACGGGTAAGTTTCACGGGTAAGTTTCACGGGTATGTTTCACGGGTGACATTTCACGGGTCTAGGTTTCACTGGTAAGTTTCACGGGTCAAGGTTTCACGGGTAAGTTTCACGGGTAAGTTTCACGGGTATGTTTCACGGGTGAAGTTTCACGGGTGACGTTTCACGGGTCTAGGTTTCACTCGTAAGTTTAACGGGTCAAGGTTTTACGGGTAAGTTTCACGGGTAAGTTTCACGGGTATGTTTCACGGGTGACGTTTCACGGGTCTAGGTTTCACTGGTAAGTTTCACGGGTCAAGGTTTCACGGGTAAGTTTCACGGGTAAGTTTTACGGGTAAGTTTCAAGGGTGACGTTTCACGGGTGACGTTTCACGGGTCTAGGTTTTACTGGTAAGTTTCACGGGTCAAGGTGTCACGGGTAAGTTTCACGGGTATGTTTCACGGGTGACGTTTCACGGGTCTAGGTTTCACTGGAAAGTTTCACGGGTCAAGGATTCACGGGTAAGTTTCACGGGTAAGTTTTACGGGTATGTTTCACGGGTGACGTTTCACGGGTCTAGGTTTCACTGGTAAGTTTCACGGGTCAAGGTTTTACGGGTAAGTTTCACGGGTAAGTTTCACGGGTATGTTTCACGGGTGACGTTTCACGGGTCTAGGTTTCACTGGTAAGTTTCACGGGTCAAGGTTTCACGGGTAAGTTTCACGGGTAAGTTTTACGGGTAAGTTTCACGGGTGACGTTTCACGGGTCTAGGTTTCACTGGAAAGTTTCACGGGTCAAGGATTCACGGGTAAGTTTCACGGGTAAGTTTTACGGGTATGTTTCACGGGTGACGTTTCACGGGTCTAGGTTTCACTGGTAAGTTTCACGGGTCAAGGTTTTACGGGTAAGTTTCACGGGTAAGTTTCACGGGTATGTTTCACGGGTGACGTTTCACGGGTCTAGGTTTCACTGGTAAGTTTCACGGGTCAAGGTTTCACGGGTAAGTTTCACGGGTAAGTTTCACGGGTAAGTTTCACGGGTGACGTTTCACGGGTCTAGGTTTCACTGGAAAGTTTCACGGATCATGGTTTCACGGGTAAGTTTCACAAGTAAGTTTTACGGGTATGTTTTACAGGTGACGTTTCACGGGTCTAGGTTTCACTGGTAAGTTTCACGGGTCAAGGTTTCACGGGTAAGTTTCACGGGTAAGTTTTACGGGTATGTTTCATGGGTGATGTTTCACGGGTCTAGGTTTTACTGGTAAGTTTCACGGGTCAAGGTTTCACGGGTAAGTTTCACGGGTAAGTTTCACGGGTAAGTTTCACGGGTGACGTTTCACGGGTCTAGGTTTCACTGGTAAGTTTCACGGGTATGTTTCACGGGTGACGTTTCACGGGTCTAGGTTTCACTGGTAAGTTTCACGGGTCAAGGTTTTCCGGGTAAGTTTCACGGGTAAGTTTCACGGGTATGTTTCACGGATGACGTTTCACGGGTCTTGGTTTCACTGGTAAGTTTCACGGGTCAAGGTTTCACGGGTAAGTTTCACGGGTAAGTTTTACGGGTATGTTTTACAGGTGACGTTTCACGGGTAAGTTTCACGGGTAAGTTTCACAGGTATGTTTCACGGGTGACGTTTCACGGGTCTAGGTTTCACTGGTAAGTTTCACGGGTCAAGGTTTCACGGGTAAGTTTCACGGGTAAGTTTTACGGGTAAGTTTCACGGGTGACGTTTCACGGGTCTAGGTTTCACTGGAAAGTTTCACGGGTCAAGGATTCACGGGTAAGTTTTACGGGTAAGTTTTACGGGTATGTTTTACAGGTGACGTTTCACGGGTCTAGGTTTCACTGGTAAGTTTCACGGGTAAGTTTCACGGGTATGTTTCACGGGTGACGTTTCACGGGTCTAGGTTTCACTGGTAAGTTTCACGGGTCAAGGTTTCACGGGTAAGTTTCACGGGTAAGTTTCACGGGTATGTTTCACGGGTGACGTTTCACGGGTCTAGGTTTCACTAGTAAGTTTCACTTGTCAAGGTTTCACGGGTAAGTTTCACGGGTAAGTTTCACGGGTATGTTTCACGAGTGACGTTTCACGGGTCTAGGTTTCACTGGTAAGTTTCACGGGTCTAGGTTTCACTGGTAAGTTTCACGGGTCATGGTTTCACGGGTAAGTTTCACGGGTAAGTTTTACGGGTAAGTTTCACGGGTGACGTTTCACGGGTCTAGGTTTCACTGGAAAGTTTCACGGGTCAAGGATTCACGGGTAAGTTTCACGGGTAAGTTTTACGGGTATGTTTTACAGGTGACGTTTCACGGGTCTAGGTTTCACTGGTAAGTTTCACGGGTCAAGGTTTCACGGGTAAGATTCACGGGTAAGTTTCACGGGTATGTTTCATGGGTGATGTTTTACGGGTCTAGGTTTCACTGGTAAGTTTCACGGGTCAAGGTTTTACGGGTAAGTTTCACGGGTAAGTTTCACGGGTATGTTTCACGGATGACGTTTCACGGGTCTTGGTTTCACTGGTAAGTTTCACGGGTCAAGGTTTCACGGGTAAGTTTCACGGGTAAGTTTTACGGGTATGTTTTACAGGTGACGTTTCACGGGTAAGTTTCACGGGTAAGTTTTACGGGTATGTTTCACGGGTGACGTTTCACGGGTCTAGGTTTCACTGGTAAGTTTCACGGGTCAAGGTTTCACGGGTAAGTTTCACGGGTAAGTTTTACGGGTAAGTTTCACGGGTGACGTTTCACGGGTCTAGGTTTCACTGGAAAGTTTCACGGGTCAAGGATTCACGGGTAAGTTTCACGGGTAAGTTTTACGGGTATGTTTTACAGGTGACGTTTCACGGGTCTAGGTTTCACTGGTAAGTTTCACGGGTCAAGGTTTCACGGGTAAGATTCACGGGTAAGTTTCACGGGTATGTTTCATGGGTGATGTTTCACGGGTCTAGGTTTCACTGGTAAGTTTCACGGGTCAAGGTTTTACGGGTAAGTTTCACGGGTAAGTTTCACGGGTATGTTTCACGGGTGACGTTTCACGGGTCTAGGTTTCGCTGGTAAGTTTCACGGGTCAAGGTTTCACGGGTAAGTTTCACGGGTAAGTTTTACGGGTATGTTTTACAGGTAAAGTTTCACGGGTAAGTTTCACGGGTAAGTTTTACGGGTATGTTTCACGGGTGACGTTTCACGGGTCTAGGTTTCACTGGTAAGTTTCACGGGTCAAGGTTTCACGGGTAAGTTTCACGGGTAAGTTTTACGGGTAAGTTTCACGGGTGACGTTTCACGGGTCTAGGTTTCACTGGAAAGTTTCACGGGTCAAGGATTCACGGGTAAGTTTCACGGGTAAGTTTTACGGGTATGTTTTACAGGTGACGTTTCACGGGTCTAGGTTTCACTGGTAAGTTTCACGGGTCAAGGTTTCACGGGTAAGATTCACGGGTAAGTTTCACGGGTATGTTTCATGGGTGATGTTTCACGGGTCTAGGTTTCACTGGTAAGTTTCACGGGTCAAGGTTTTACGGGTAAGTTTCACGGGTAAGTTTCACGGGTATGTTTCACGGGTGACGTTTCACGGGTCTAGGTTTCGCTGGTAAGTTTCACGGGTCAAGGTTTCACGGGTAAGTTTCACGGGTAAGTTTCACGGGTATGTTTCACGGGTGACATTTCACGGGTCTAGGTTTCACTGGTAAGTTTCACGGGTCAAGGTTTCACGGGTAAGTTTCACGGGTAAGTTTCACGGGTATGTTTCACGGGTGAAGTTTCACGGGTGACGTTTCACGGGTCTAGGTTTCACTCGTAAGTTTCACGGGTCAAGGTTTTACGGGTAAGTTTCACGGGTAAGTTTCACGGGTATGTTTCACGGGTGACGTTTCACGGGTCTAGGTTTCACTGGTAAGTTTCACGGGTCAAGGTTTCACGGGTAAGTTTCACAGGTAAGTTTTACGGGTAAGTTTCAAGGGTGACGTTTCACGGGTGACGTTTCACGGGTCAAGGTTTCACGGGTAAGATTCACGGGTAAGTTTCACGGGTATGTTTCATGGGTGATGTTTCACGGGTCTAGGTTTCACTGGTAAGTTTCACGGGTCAAGGTTTTACGGGTAAGTTTCACGGGTAAGTTTCACGGGTATGTTTCACGGGTGACGTTTCACGGGTCTAGGTTTCGCTGGTAAGTTTCACGGGTCAAGGTTTCACGGGTAAGTTTCACGGGTAAGTTTTACGGGTATGTTTTACAGGTAAAGTTTCACGGGTAAGTTTCACGGGTAAGTTTTACGGGTATGTTTCACGGGTGACGTTTCACGGGTCTAGGTTTCACTGGTAAGTTTCACGGGTCAAGGTTTCACGGGTAAGTTTCACGGGTAAGTTTTACGGGTAAGTTTCAAGGGTGACGTTTCACGGGTGACGTTTCACGGGTCTAGGTTTTACTGGTAAGTTTCACGGGTCAAGGTGTCACGGGTAAGTTTCACGGGTATGTTTCACGGGTGACGTTTCACGGGTCTAGGTTTCACTGGAAAGTTTCACGGGTCAAGGATTCACGGGTAAGTTTCACGGGTAAGTTTTACGGGTATGTTTCACGGGTGACGTTTCACGGGTCTAGGTTTCACTGGTAAGTTTCACGGGTCAAGGTTTTACGGGTAAGTTTCACGGGTAAGTTTCACGGGTATGTTTCACGGGTGACGTTTCACGGGTCTAGGTTTCACTGGTAAGTTTCACGGGTCAAGGTTTCACGGGTAAGTTTCACGGGTAAGTTTTACGGGTAAGTTTCACGGGTGACGTTTCACGGGTCTAGGTTTCACTGGAAAGTTTCACGGGTCAAGGATTCACGGGTAAGTTTCACGGGTAAGTTTTACGGGTATGTTTCACGGGTGACGTTTCACGGGTCTAGGTTTCACTGGTAAGTTTCACGGGTCAAGGTTTTACGGGTAAGTTTCACGGGTAAGTTTCACGGGTATGTTTCACGGGTGACGTTTCACGGGTCTAGGTTTCACTGGTAAGTTTCACGGGTCAAGGTTTCACGGGTAAGTTTCACGGGTAAGTTTCACGGGTAAGTTTCACGGGTGACGTTTCACGGGTCTAGGTTTCACTGGAAAGTTTCACGGATCATGGTTTCACGGGTAAGTTTCACAAGTAAGTTTTACGGGTATGTTTTACAGGTGACGTTTCACGGGTCTAGGTTTCACTGGTAAGTTTCACGGGTCAAGGTTTCACGGGTAAGTTTCACGGGTAAGTTTTACGGGTATGTTTCATGGGTGATGTTTCACGGGTCTAGGTTTTACTGGTAAGTTTCACGGGTCAAGGTTTCACGGGTAAGTTTCACGGGTAAGTTTCACGGGTAAGTTTCACGGGTGACGTTTCACGGGTCTAGGTTTCACTGGTAAGTTTCACGGGTATGTTTCACGGGTGACGTTTCACGGGTCTAGGTTTCACTGGTAAGTTTCACGGGTCAAGGTTTTCCGGGTAAGTTTCACGGGTAAGTTTCACGGGTATGTTTCACGGATGACGTTTCACGGGTCTTGGTTTCACTGGTAAGTTTCACGGGTCAAGGTTTCACGGGTAAGTTTCACGGGTAAGTTTTACGGGTATGTTTTACAGGTGACGTTTCACGGGTAAGTTTCACGGGTAAGTTTCACAGGTATGTTTCACGGGTGACGTTTCACGGGTCTAGGTTTCACTGGTAAGTTTCACGGGTCAAGGTTTCACGGGTAAGTTTCACGGGTAAGTTTTACGGGTAAGTTTCACGGGTGCCGTTTCACGGGTCTAGGTTTCACTGGAAAGTTTCACGGGTCAAGGATTCACGGGTAAGTTTTACGGGTAAGTTTTACGGGTATGTTTTACAGGTGACGTTTCACGGGTCTAGGTTTCACTGGTAAGTTTCACGGGTAAGTTTCACGGGTATGTTTCACGGGTGACGTTTCACGGGTCTAGGTTTCACTGGTAAGTTTCACGGGTCAAGGTTTCACGGGTAAGTTTCACGGGTAAGTTTCACGGGTATGTTTCACGGGTGACGTTTCACGGGTCTAGGTTTCACTAGTAAGTTTCACTTGTCAAGGTTTCACGGGTAAGTTTCACGGGTAAGTTTCACGGGTATGTTTCACGAGTGACGTTTCACGGGTCTAGGTTTCACTGGTAAGTTTCACGGGTCTAGGTTTCACTGGTAAGTTTCACGGGTCATGGTTTCACGGGTAAGTTTCACGGGTAAGTTTTACGGGTAAGTTTCACGGGTGACGTTTCACGGGTCTAGGTTTCACTGGAAAGTTTCACGGGTCAAGGATTCACGGGTAAGTTTCACGGGTAAGTTTTACGGGTATGTTTTACAGGTGACGTTTCACGGGTCTAGGTTTCACTGGTAAGTTTCACGGGTCAAGGTTTCACGGGTAAGATTCACGGGTAAGTTTCACGGGTATGTTTCATGGGTGATGTTTTACGGGTCTAGGTTTCACTGGTAAGTTTCACGGGTCAAGGTTTTACGGGTAAGTTTCACGGGTAAGTTTCACGGGTATGTTTCACGGATGACGTTTCACGGGTCTTGGTTTCACTGGTAAGTTTCACGGGTCAAGGTTTCACGGGTAAGTTTCACGGGTAAGTTTTACGGGTATGTTTTACAGGTGACGTTTCACGGGTAAGTTTCACGGGTAAGTTTTACGGGTATGTTTCACGGGTGACGTTTCACGGGTCTAGGTTTCACTGGTAAGTTTCACGGGTCAAGGTTTCACGGGTAAGTTTCACGGGTAAGTTTCACGGGTAAGTTTCACGGGTAAGTTTCACGGGTATGTTTCACGGGTGACGTTTCACGGGTCTAGGTTTCACTAGTAAGTTTCACTTGTCAAGGTTTCACGGGTAAGTTTCACGGGTAAGTTTCACGGGTATGTTTCACGGGTGACGTTTCACGGGTCTAGGTTTCACTGGTAAGTTTCACGGGTCAAGGTTTCACGGGTAAGTTTCACGGGTAAGTTTCACGGGTATGTTTCACGGGTGACGTTTCACGGGTCTAGGTTTCACTGGTAAGTTTCACGGGTCAAGGTTTCACGGGTAAGTTTCACGGGTAAGTTTCACGGGTATGTTTCACGGGTGACGTTTCACGGGTCTAGGTTTCACTGGTAAGTTTCACGGGTCAAGGTTTTACGGGTAAGTTTCACGGGTAAATTTCACGGGTATGTTTCACGGGTGACGTGTCACGGGTCTAGGTTTCACGGGTAAGTTTCACGGGTCAAGGTTTCACGGGTAAGTTTCACGGGTAAGTTTCACGGGTATGTTTCACAAGTGACGTTTCACGGGTCTAGGTTTCACTGGAAAGTTTCACGGGTCAAGGTTTCACGGGTAAGTTTCACGGGTAAGTTTTACGGGTATGTTTTACAGGCGACGTTTCACGGGTCTAGGTTTCACTGGAAAGTTTCACGGGTCAAGGATTCACGGGTAAGTTTCACGGGTAAGTTTTACGGGTATGTTTTACAGGTGACGTTTCACGGGTCTAGGTTTCACTGGTAAGTTTCACGGGTCAAGGTTTCACGGGTAAGATTCACGGGTAAGTTTCACGGGTATGTTTCATGGGTGATGTTTCACGGGTCTAGGTTTCACTGGTAAGTTTCACGGGTCAAGGTTTTACGGGTAAGTTTCACGGGTAAGTTTCACGGGTATGTTTCACGGGTGACGTTTCACGGGTCTAGGTTTCGCTGGTAAGTTTCACGGGTCAAGGTTTCACGGGTAAGTTTCACGGGTAAGTTTCACGGGTATGTTTCACGGGTGACATTTCACGGGTCTAGGTTTCACTGGTAAGTTTCACGGGTCAAGGTTTCACGGGTAAGTTTCACGGGTAAGTTTCACGGGTATGTTTCACGGGTGAAGTTTCACGGGTGACGTTTCACGGGTCTAGGTTTCACTCGTAAGTTTAACGGGTCAAGGTTTTACGGGTAAGTTTCACGGGTAAGTTTCACGGGTATGTTTCACGGGTGACGTTTCACGGGTCTAGGTTTCACTGGTAAGTTTCACGGGTCAAGGTTTCACGGGTAAGTTTCACGGGTAAGTTTTACGGGTAAGTTTCAAGGGTGACGTTTCACGGGTGACGTTTCACGGGTCTAGGTTTTACTGGTAAGTTTCACGGGTCAAGGTGTCACGGGTAAGTTTCACGGGTATGTTTCACGGGTGACGTTTCACGGGTCTAGGTTTCACTGGAAAGTTTCACGGGTCAAGGATTCACGGGTAAGTTTCACGGGTAAGTTTTACGGGTATGTTTCACGGGTGACGTTTCACGGGTCTAGGTTTCACTGGTAAGTTTCACGGGTCAAGGTTTTACGGGTAAGTTTCACGGGTAAGTTTCACGGGTATGTTTCACGGGTGACGTTTCACGGGTCTAGGTTTCACTGGTAAGTTTCACGGGTCAAGGTTTCACGGGTAAGTTTCACGGGTAAGTTTTACGGGTAAGTTTCACGGGTGACGTTTCACGGGTCTAGGTTTCACTGGAAAGTTTCACGGGTCAAGGATTCACGGGTAAGTTTCACGGGTAAGTTTTACGGGTATGTTTCACGGGTGACGTTTCACGGGTCTAGGTTTCACTGGTAAGTTTCACGGGTCAAGGTTTTACGGGTAAGTTTCACGGGTAAGTTTCACGGGTATGTTTCACAAGTGACGTTTCACGGGTCTAGGTTTCACTGGTAAGTTTCACGGGTCAAGGTTTCACGGGTAAGTTTCACGGGTAAGTTTCACGGGTAAGTTTCACGGGTGACGTTTCACGGGTCTAGGTTTCACTGGAAAGTTTCACGGATCATGGTTTCACGGGTAAGTTTCACAAGTAAGTTTTACGGGTATGTTTTACAGGTGACGTTTCACGGGTCTAGGTTTCACTGGTAAGTTTCACGGGTCAAGGTTTCACGGGTAAGTTTCACGGGTAAGTTTCACGGGTATGTTTCATGGGTGATGTTTCACGGGTCTAGGTTTTACTGGTAAGTTTCACGGGTCAAGGTTTCACGGGTAAGTTTCACGGGTAAGTTTCACGGGTAAGTTTCACGGGTGACGTTTCACGGGTCTAGGTTTCACTGGTAAGTTTCACGGGTATGTTTCACGGGTGACGTTTCACGGGTCTAGGTTTCACTGGTAAGTTTCACGGGTCAAGGTTTTCCGGGTAAGTTTCACGGGTAAGTTTCACGGGTATGTTTCACGGATGACGTTTCACGGGTCTTGGTTTCACTGGTAAGTTTCACGGGTCAAGGTTTCACGGGTAAGTTTCACGGGTAAGTTTTACGGGTATGTTTTACAGGTGACGTTTCACGGGTAAGTTTCACGGGTAAGTTTCACAGGTATGTTTCACGGGTGACGTTTCACGGGTCTAGGTTTCACTGGTAAGTTTCACGGGTCAAGGTTTCACGGGTAAGTTTCACGGGTAAGTTTTACGGGTAAGTTTCACGGGTGACGTTTCACGGGTCTAGGTTTCACTGGAAAGTTTCACGGGTCAAGGATTCACGGGTAAGTTTTACGGGTAAGTTTTACGGGTATGTTTTACAGGTGACGTTTCACGGGTCTAGGTTTCACTGGTAAGTTTCACGGGTAAGTTTCACGGGTATGTTTCACGGGTGACGTTTCACGGGTCTAGGTTTCACTGGTAAGTTTCACGGGTCAAGGTTTCACGGGTAAGTTTCACGGGTAAGTTTCACGGGTATGTTTCACGGGTGACGTTTCACGGGTCTAGGTTTCACTAGTAAGTTTCACTTGTCAAGGTTTCACGGGTAAGTTTCACGGGTAAGTTTCACGGGTATGTTTCACGAGTGACGTTTCACGGGTCTAGGTTTCACTGGTAAGTTTCACGGGTCTAGGTTTCACTGGTAAGTTTCACGGGTCATGGTTTCACGGGTAAGTTTCACGGGTAAGTTTTACGGGTAAGTTTCACGGGTGACGTTTCACGGGTCTAGGTTTCACTGGAAAGTTTCACGGGTCAAGGATTCACGGGTAAGTTTCACGGGTAAGTTTTACGGGTATGTTTTACAGGTGACGTTTCACGGGTCTAGGTTTCACTGGTAAGTTTCACGGGTCAAGGTTTCACGGGTAAGATTCACGGGTAAGTTTCACGGGTATGTTTCATGGGTGATGTTTTACGGGTCTAGGTTTCACTGGTAAGTTTCACGGGTCAAGGTTTTACGGGTAAGTTTCACGGGTAAGTTTCACGGGTATGTTTCACGGATGACGTTTCACGGGTCTTGGTTTCACTGGTAAGTTTCACGGGTCAAGGTTTCACGGGTAAGTTTCACGGGTAAGTTTTACGGGTATGTTTTACAGGTGACGTTTCACGGGTAAGTTTCACGGGTAAGTTTTACGGGTATGTTTCACGGGTGACGTTTCACGGGTCTAGGTTTCACTGGTAAGTTTCACGGGTCAAGGTTTCACGCGTAAGTTTCACGGGTAAGTTTTACGGGTAAGTTTCACGGGTGACGTTTCACGGGTCTAGGTTTCACTGGAAAGTTTCACGGGTCAAGGATTCACGGGTAAGTTTCACGGGTAAGTTTTACGGGTATGTTTTACAGGTGACGTTTCACGGGTCTAGGTTTCACTGGTAAGTTTCACGGGTCAAGGTTTCACGGGTAAGTTTCACGGGTAAGTTTTACGGGTAAGTTTCACGGGTGACGTTTCACGGGTCTAGGTTTCACTGGAAAGTTTCACGGGTCAAGGATTCACGGGTAAGTTTCACGGGTAAGTTTTACGGGTATGTTTTACAGGTGACGTTTCACGGGTCTAGGTTTCACTGGTAAGTTTCACGGGTAAGTTTCACGGGTATGTTTCACGGGTGACGTTTCACGGGTCTAGGTTTCACTGGTAAGTTTCACGGGTCAAGGTTTCACGGGTAAGTTTCACGGGTAAGTTTCACGGGTATGTTTCACGGGTGACGTTTCACGGGTCTAGGTTTCACTAGTAAGTTTCACTTGTCAAGGTTTCACGGGTAAGTTTCACGGGTAAGTTTCACGGGTATGTTTCACGGGTGACGTTTCACGGGTCTAGGTTTCACTGGTAAGTTTCACGGGTCAAGGTTTCACGGGTAAGTTTCACGGGTAAGTTTCACGGGTATGTTTCACGGGTGACGTTTCACGGGTCTAGGTTTCACTGGTAAGTTTCACGGGTCAAGGTTTCACGGGTAAGTTTCACGGGTAAGTTTCACGGGTATGTTTCACGGGTGACGTTTCACGGGTCTAGGTTTCACTGGTAAGTTTCACGGGTCAAGGTTTTACGGGTAAGTTTCACGGGTAAATTTCACGGGTATGTTTCACGGGTGACGTGTCACGGGTCTAGGTTTCACGGGTAAGTTTCACGGGTCAAGGTTTCACGGGTAAGTTTCACGGGTAAGTTTCACGGGTATGTTTCACAAGTGACGTTTCACGGGTCTAGGTTTCACTGGAAAGTTTCACGGGTCAAGGTTTCACGGGTAAGTTTCACGGGTAAGTTTTACGGGTATGTTTTACAGGCGACGTTTCACGGGTCTAGGTTTCACTGGTAAGTTTCACGGGTCTAGGTTTCACGGGTAAGATTCACGGGTAAGTTTCACGGGTATGTTTCACGGGTGACGTTTCACGGGTCTAGGTTTCACTGGTAAGTTTCACGGGTCAAGGTTTCACGGGTAAGTTTCACGGGTAAATTTCACGGGTATGTTTCACGGGTGACGTTTCACGGGTCTAGGTTTCACTGGTAAGTTTCACAGTTCAAGGTTTTACGGGTAAGTTTCACGGGTAAGTTTCACGGGTATGTTTCACGGGTGACGTTTCACGGGTCTAGGTTTCACTGGTAAGTTTCACGGGTCAAGGTTTCACGGGTAAGTTTCACGGGTAAGTTTTACGGGTAAGTTTCACGGGTGACGTTTCACGGGTACGTTTCACGGGTCTAGGTTTCACTGGTAAGTTTCACGGGTCAAGGTTTCACGGGTAAGTTTCACCGGTAAGTTTCACGGGTATGTTTCACAAGTGACGTTTCACGGGTCTAGGTTTCACTGGAAAGTTTCACGGGTCAAGGTTTCACGGGTAAGTTTCACGGGTAAGTTTTACGGGTATGTTTTACAGGCGACGTTTCACGGGTCTAGGTTTCACTGGTAAGTTTCACGGGTCTAGGTTTCACGGGTAAGTTTCACGGGTAAGTTTCACGGGTATGTTTCATGGGTGATGTTTCACGGGTCTAGGTTTCACTGGTAAGTTTCACGGGTCAAGGTTTCACGGGTAAGTTTCACGGGTAAGTTTCACGGGTAAGTTTTACGGGTATGTTTTACAGGTGACGTTTCACGGGTCTAGGTTTCACTGGTAAGTTTCACGGGTCAAGGTTTCACGGGTAAGTTTCACGGGTAAGTTTCACGGGTATGTTTCATGGGTGATGTTTCACGGGTCTAGGTTTTACTGGTAAGTTTCACGGGTCAAGGTTTTACGGGTAAGTTTCACGGGTAAGTTTCACGGGTGACGTTTCACGGGTCTAGGTTTCACTGGTAAGTTTCACGGGTATGTTTCACGGGTGACGTTTCACGGGTCTAGGTTTCACTGGTAAGTTTCACGGGTCAAGGTTTCACGGGTAAGTTTCACGGGTAAGTTTCACGGGTATGTTTCACGGATGACGTTTCACGGGTCTTGGTTTCACTGGTAAGTTTCACGGGTCAAGGTTTCACGGGTAAGTTTCACGGGTAAGTTTTACGGGTATGTTTTACAGGTGACGTTTCACGGGTAAGTTTCACGGGTAAGTTTCACGGGTATGTTTCACTGGTGAAGTTTCACGGGTCTTGGTTTCACTGGTAAGTTTCACGGGTCAAGGTTTCACGGGTAAGTTTCACGGGTAAGTTTTACGGGTATGTTTTACAGGTGACGTTTCACGGGTAAGTTTCACGGGTAAGTTTCACGGGTATGTTTCACGGGTGAAGTTTCACGGGTCTAGGTTTCACTGGTAAGTTTCACGGGTCAAGGTTTCACGGGTAAGTTTCACGGGTAAGTTTTACGGGTAAGTTTCACGGGTGACGTTTCACGGGTCTAGGTTTCACTGGAAAGTTTCACGGGTCAAGGTTTCACGGGTAAGTTTCACGGGTAAGTTTCACGGGTAAGTTTTACGGGTATGTTTTACAGGTGACGTTTCACGGGTCTAGGTTTCACTGGTAAGTTTCACGGGTCAACGTTTCACGGGTAAGTTTCACGGGTAAGTTTCACGGGTATGTTTCATGGGTGATGTTTCACGGGTCTAGGTTTTACTGGTAAGTTTCACGGGTCAAGGTTTCACGGGTAAGTTTCACGGGTAAGTTTCACGGGTGACGTTTCACGGGTCTAGGTTTCACTGGTAAGTTTCACGGGTATGTTTCACGGGTAAGTTTCACGGGTAAGTTTTACGGGTAAGTTTCACGGGTGACGTTTCACGGGTCTAGGTTTCACTGGAAAGTTTCAAGGGTCAAGAATTCACGGGTAAGTTTCACGGGTAAGTTTTACGGGTATGTTTTACAGGTGACGTTTCACGGGTCTAGGTTTCACTGGTAAGTTTCACGGGTCAAGGTTTAACGGGTAAGTTTCACGGGTAAGTTTCACGGGTATGTTTCACGGATGACGTTTCACGGGTCTTGGTTTCACTGGTAAGTTTCACGGGTCAAGGTTTCACGGGTAAGTTTCACGGGTAAGTTTTACGGGTATGTTTTACAGGTGACGTTTCACGGGTAAGTTTCACGGGTAAGTTTTACGGGTATGTTTCACGGGTGACGTTTCACGGGTCTAGGTTTCACTGGTAAGTTTCACGGGTCAAGGTTTCACGGGTAAGTTTCACGGGTAAGTTTTACGGGTAAGTTTCACGGGTGACGTTTCACGGGTCTAGGTTTCACTGGAAAGTTTCACGGGTCAAGGATTCACGGGTAAGTTTCACGGGTAAGTTTTACGGGTATGTTTTACAGGTGACGTTTCACGGGTCTAGGTTTCACTGGTAAGTTTCACGGGTCAAGGTTTCACGGGTAAGATTCACGGGTAAGTTTCACGGGTATGTTTCATGGGTGATGTTTCACGGGTCTAGGTTTCACTGGTAAGTTTCACGGGTCAAGGTTTTACGGGTAAGTTTCACGGGTAAGTTTCACGGGTATGTTTCACGGGTGACATTTCACGGGTCTAGGTTTCGCTGGTAAGTTTCACTGGTCAAGGTTTCACGGGTAAGTTTCACGGGTAAGTTTCACGGGTATGTTTCACGGGTGACATTTCACGGGTCTAGGTTTCACTGGTAAGTTTCACGGGTCAAGGTTTCACGGGTAAGTTTCACGGGTAAGTTTCACGGGTATGTTTCACGGGTGAAGTTTCACGGGTGACGTTTCACGGGTCTAGGTTTCACTCGTAAGTTTCACGGGTCAAGGTTTTACGGGTAAGTTTCACGGGTAAGTTTCACGGGTATGTTTCACGGGTGACGTTTCACGGGTCTAGGTTTCACTGGTAAGTTTCACGGGTCAAGGTTTCACGGGTAAGTTTCACGGGTAAGTTTTACGGGTAAGTTTCAAGGGTGACGTTTCACGGGTGACGTTTCACGGGTCTAGGTTTCACTGGTAAGTTTCACGGGTCAAGGTGTCACGGGTAAGTTTCACGGGTATGTTTCACGGGTGACGTTTCACGGGTCTAGGTTTCACTGGAAAGTTTCACGGGTCAAGGTCTCACGGGTAAGTTTCACGGGTAAGTTTTACGGGTATGTTTTACAGGCGACGTTTCACGGGTCTAGGTTTCACTGGTAAGTTTCACGGGTCTAGGTTTCACGGGTAAGTTTCACGGGTATGTTTCATGGGTGATGTTTCACGGGTCTAGGTTTCACTGGTAAGTTTCACGGGTCAAGGTTTCACGGGTAAGTTTCACGGGTAAGTTTCACGGGTATGTTTTACGGGTGACGTTTCACGGGTCTAGGTTTCACTGGTAAGTTTTACGGGTCAAGGTTTCACGGGTAAGTTTCACGGGTAAGTTTCACAGGTATGTTTCACGGGTGACGTTTCACGGGTCTAGGTTTCACTGGTAAGTTTCACGGGTCAAGGTTTCACGGGTAAGTTTCACGGGTAAGTTTCACGGGTATGTTTCACGGGTGACGTTTCACGGGTCTAGGTTTCACTGGTAAGTTTCACGGGTCAAGGTTTCACTGGTAAGTTTCACGGGTCAAGGTTTCACGGGTAAGTTTCACGGGTAAGTTTCACGGGTCTAGGTTTCACTGGTAAGTTTCACGGGTCAAGGTTTCACGGGTAAGTTTCACGGGTAAGTTTTACGGGTAAGTTTCACGGGTGACGTTTCACGGGTCTAGGTTTTACTGGTAAGTTTCACGGGTCAAGGTTTCACGGGTAAGTTTCACGGGTAAGTTTCACGGGTAAGTTTCACGGGTGACCTTTCACGGGTCTTGGTTTCACTGGTAAGTTTCACGGGTCAAGGTTTCACGGGTAAGTTTCACGGGTAAATTTCACGGGTATGTTTCACGGGTGACGTTTCACGGGTCTAGGTTTCACTGGTAAGTTTCACGGGTCAAGGTTTCACGGGTAAGTTTCACAGGTAAGTTTCACGGGTATGTTTCACGGGTGACGTTTCACGGGTCTAGGTTTCACTGGTAAGTTTCACGGGTCAAGGTTTCACGGGTAAGTTTCACGGGTAAGTTTCACGGGTATGTTTCACGGGTGACGTTTCACGGGTCTAGGTTTCACTGGTAAGTTTCACGGATCAAGGTTTCACGGGTAAGTTTCACGGGTAAGTTTCACGGGTATGTTTCACGGGTGTCGTTTCACGGGTCTAGGTTTCACTGGTAAGTTTCACGGGTCAAGGTTTTACGGGTAAGTTTCACGGGTAAGTTTTACGGGTAAGTTTCACGGGTGACGTTTCACGGGTCTAGGTTTCACTGGTAAGTTTCACGGGTCAAGGTTTCACGGGTAAGTTTCACGGGTAAGTTTCACGGGTATGTTTCACGGGTGACGTTTCACGGGTCTAGGTTTCACTGGTAAGTTTCACGGGTCAAGGTTTCACGGGTAAGTTTCACGGGTAAGTTTCACGGGTATGTTTCACGGGTGACGTTTCACGGGTCTAGGTTTCACTGGTAAGTTTCACGGGTCAAGGTTTTACGGGTAAGTTTCACGGGTTTGTTTCACGGGTGACGTTTCACGGGTCTAGGTTTCACTGGTAAGTTTTACGGGTCAAGGTTTCACGGGTAAGTTTCACGGGTAAGTTTTACGGGTAAGTTTCACGGGTGACGTTTCACGGGTGACGTTTCACGGGTCTAGGTTTCACTGGTAAGTTTCACGGGTCAAGGTTTCACGGGTAAGTTTCACGGGTAAGTTTCACGGGTATGTTTCACGGGTGACGTTTCACGGGTCTAGGTTTCACTGGAAAGTTTCACGGGTCAAGGTTTCACGGGTAAGTTTCACGGGTAAGTTTTACGGGTATGTTTTACAGGCGACGTTTCACGGGTCTAGGTTTCACTGGTAAGTTTCACAGGGTCTAGGTTTCACGGGTAAGTTTCACGGGTCAAGGTTTCACGGGTAAGTTTCACGGGTAAGTTTCACGGGTATGTTTCACGGGTGACGTTTCACGGGTCTAGGTTTCACTGGTAAGTTTTACGGGTGACGTTTCACGGGTCTAGGTTTCACTGGTAAGTTTCACGGGTCAAGGTTTCACGGGTAAGTTTCACGGGTAAGTTTCACGGGTATGTTTCACGGGTGACGTTTCACGGGTCTAGGTTTCACTGGTAAGTTTCACGGGTCAAGGTTTCAATGGTAAGTTTCACGGGTAAGTTTCACGGGTATGTTTCACGGGTGACGTTTCTCGGGTCTTGGTTTCACTGGTAAGTTTCACGGGTCAAGGTTTCACGGGTGACGTTTCACGGGTCTAGGTTTCACTGGTAAGTTTCACGGGTCAAGGTTTCACGGGTAAGTTTCACGGGTAAGTTTCACGGGTATGTTTCACGGGTGACGTTTCACGGGTCTAGGTTTCACTAGTAAGTTTCATTTGTCAAGGTTTCACGGGTAAGTTTCACGGGTAAGTTTCACGGGTATGTTTCACGGGTGACGTTTCATGGGTCTAGGTTTCACTGGTAAGTTTCACGGGTCAAGGTTTCACGGGTAAGTTTCACGGGTAAGTTTCACGGGTATGTTTCACGGGTGACGTTTCACGGGTCTAGGTTTCACTGGTAAGTTTCACGGGTCAAGGTTTACGGGTAAGTTTCACGGGTAAGTTTCACGGGTATGTTTCACGGGTGACGTTTCACGGGTCTAGGTTTCACTGGTAAGTTTCACGGGTCAAGGTTTTACGGGTAAGTTTCACGGGTAAATTTCACGGGTATGTTTCACGGGTGACGTTTCACGGGTCTAGGTTTCACGGGTAAGTTTCACGGGTCAAGGTTTCACGGGTAAGTTTCACGGGTAAGTTTCACGGGTATGTTTCACAAGTGACGTTTCACGGGTCTAGGTTTCACTGGAAAGTTTCACGGGTCAAGGTTTCACGGGTAAGTTTCACGGGTAAGTTTTACGGGTATGTTTTACAGGCGACGTTTCACGGGTCTAGGTTTCACTGGTAAGTTTCACGGGTCTAGGTTTCACGGGTAATCTTCACGGGTAAGTTTCCAGGTATGTTTCACGGGTGACGTTTCACGGGTCTAGGTTTCACTGGTAAGTTTCACGGGTCAAGGTTTCACGGGTAAGTTTCACGGGTAAATTTCACGGGTATGTTTCACGGGTGACGTTTCACGGGTCTAGGTTTCACTGGTAAGTTTCACAGTTCAAGGTTTTACGGGTAAGTTTCACGGGTAAGTTTCACGGGTATGTTTCACGGGTCTAGGTTTCACTGGTAAGTTTCACGGGTAAGTTTCACGGGTAAGTTTTACGGGTAAGTTTCACGGGTGACGTTTCACGGGTGCGTTTCACGGGTCTAGGTTTCACTGGTAAGTTTCACGGGTCAAGGCTTCACGGGTAAGTTTCACGGGTAAGTTTCACGGGTATGTTTCATGGGTGATGTTTCACGGGTCTAGGTTTCACTGGTAAGTTTCACGGGTCAAGGTTTCACGGGTAAGTTTCACGGGTAAGTTTCACGGGTAAGTTTTACGGGTATGTTTTACAGGTGACGTTTCACGGGTCTAGGTTTCACTGGTAAGTTTCACGGGTCAAGGTTTCACGGGTAAGTTTCACGGGTATGTTTCATGGGTGATGTTTAACGGGTCTAGGTTTTACTGGTAAGTTTCACGGGTCAAGGTTTCACGGGTAAGTTTCACGGGTAAGTTTCACGGGTGACGTTTCACGGGTCTAGGTTTCACTGGTAAGTTTCACGGGTATGTTTCACGGGTGACGTTTCACGGGTCTAGGTTTCACTGGTAAGTTTCACGGGTCAAGGTTTCACGGGTAAGTTTCACGGGTAAGTTTCACGGGTATGTTTCACGGATGACGTTTCACGGGTCTTGGTTTCACTGGTAAGTTTCACGGGTCAAGGTTTCACGGGTAAGTTTCACGGGTAAGTTTTACGGTTATGTTTTACAGGTGACGTTTCACGGGTAAGTTTCACGGGTATGTTTCACGGGTCTTGGTTTCACTGGTAAGTTTCACGGTTCAAGGTTTCACGGGTAAGTTTCACGGGTAAGTTTTACGGGTATGTTCTACAGGTGACGTTTCACGGGTAAGTTTCACAAGTAAGTTTCACGGGTATGTTTCACGGGTGAAGTTTCACGGGTCTAGGTTTCACTGGTAAGTTTCACGGGTCATGGTTTCACGGGTAAGTTTCACGGGTAAGTTTTACGGGTAAGTTTAACGGGTGACGTTTCACGGGTCTAGGTTTCACTGGAAAGTTTCACGGGTCAAGGATTCACGGGTAAGTTTCACGGGTAAGTTTTACGGGTATGTTTTACAGGTGACGTTTCACGGGTCTAGGTTTCACTGGTAAGTTTCACGGGTCAAGGTTTCACGGGTAAGATTCACGGGTAAGTTTCACGGGTATGTTTCATGGGTGATGTTTTACGGGTCTAGGTTTCACTGGTAAGTTTCACGGGTCAAGGTTTTACGGGTAAGTTTCACGGGTAAGTTTCACGGGTATGTTTCACGGGTGACGTTTCACGGGTCTAGGTTTCACTGGTAAGTTTCACGGGTCAAGGTTTCACGGGTAAGTTTCACGGGTAAGTTTCACGGGTATGTTTCACGGGTGACGTTTCACGGGTCTAGGTTTCACTAGTAAGTTTCACGGGTCAAGGTTTCACGGGTAAGTTTCACGGGTAAGTTTCACGGGTATGTTTTATGGGTGATGTTTCACGGGTCTAGGTTTTACTGGTAAGTTTCACGGGTCAAGGTTTCACGGGTAAGTTTCACGGGTAAGTTTCACGGGTGACGTTTCACGGGTCTAGGTTTCACTGGTAAGTTTCACGGGTATGTTTCACGGGTAAGTTTTACGGGTATGTTTTACAGGTGACGTTTCACGGGTCTAGGTTTCACTGGTAAGTTTCACGGGTCAAGGTTTCACGGGTCAAGGTTTCACGGGTAAGTTTCACGGGTAAGTTTCACGGGTATGTTTTACAGGTGACGTTTCACGGGTCTAGGTTTCACTGGTAAGTTTCACGGGTCAAGGTTTCACGGGTAAGATTCACGGGTAAGTTTCACGGGTATGTTTCATGGGTGATGTTTCACGGGTCTAGGTTTCACTGGTAAGTTTCACGGGTCAAGGTTTTACGGGTAAGTTTCACGGGTAAGTTTCACGGGTATGTTTCACGGGTGACGTTTCACGGGTCTAGGTTTCACTGGTAAGTTTCACGGGTCAAGGTTTCACGGGTAAGTTTCACGGGTAAGTTTCACGGGTATGTTTCACGGGTGACGTTTCACGGGTCTAGGTTTCACTAGTAAGTTTCACGGGTCAAGGTTTCACGGGTAAGTTTCACGGGTAAGTTTCACGGGTAAGTTTCACGGGTATGTTTCACGGGTGACGTTTCACGGGTCTAGGTTTCACTGGTAAGTTTCACGGGTCAAGGTTTTACGGGTAAGTTTCACGGGTAAGTTTCACGGGTATGTTTCACGGGTGACGTTTCACGGGTCTAGGTTTCACTGGTAAGTTTCACGGGTCAAGGTTTCACGGGTAAGTTTCACGGGTAAGTTTCACGGGTATGTTTCACGGGTGACGTTTCACGGGTCTAGGTTTCACTAGTAAGTTTCACGGGTCAAGGTTTCACGGGTAAGTTTCACGGGTAAGTTTCACGGGTATGTTTTATGGGTGATGTTTCACGGGTCTAGGTTTTACTGGTAAGTTTCACGGGTCAAGGTTTCACGGGTAAGTTTCACGGGTAAGTTTCACGGGTGACGTTTCACGGGTCTAGGTTTCACTGGTAAGTTTCACGGGTATGTTTCACGGGTAAGTTTTACGGGTATGTTTTACAGGTGACGTTTCACGGGTCTAGGTTTCACTGGTAAGTTTCACGGGTCAAGGTTTCACGGGTCAAGGTTTCACGGGTAAGTTTCACGGGTAAGTTTCACGGGTATGTTTTACAGGTGACGTTTCACGGGTCTAGGTTTCACTGGTAAGTTTCACGGGTCAAGGTTTCACGGGTAAGATTCACGGGTAAGTTTCACGGGTATGTTTCATGGGTGATGTTTCACGGGTCTAGGTTTCACTGGTAAGTTTCACGGGTCAAGGTTTTACGGGTAAGTTTCACGGGTAAGTTTCACGGGTATGTTTCACGGGTGACGTTTCACGGGTCTAGGTTTCACTGGTAAGTTTCACGGGTCAAGGTTTCACGGGTAAGTTTCACGGGTAAGTTTCACGGGTATGTTTCACGGGTGACGTTTCACGGGTCTAGGTTTCACTGGTAAGTTTCACGGGTCAAGGTTTTACGGGTAAGTTTCACGGGTAAGTTTCACGGGTATGTTTCACGGGTGACGTTTCACGGGTCTAGGTTTCACGGGTAAGTTTCACGGGTCAAGGTTTCACGGGTAAGTTTCACGGGTATGTTTCACAAGTGACGTTTCACGGGTCTAGGTTTCACTGGAAAGTTTCACGGGTCAAGGTTTCACGGGTAAGTTTCACGGGTAAGTTTTACGGGTATGTTTTACAGGCGACGTTTCACGGGTCTAGGTTTCACTGGTAAGTTTCACGGGTCTAGGTTTCACGGGTAAGTTTCACGGGTAAGTTTCACGGGTATGTTTCACGGGTGACGTTTCACGGGTCTAGGTTTCACTGGTAAGTTTCACGGGTCAAGGTTTCACGGTTAAGTTTCACGGGTAAGTTTCACGGGTATGTTTCACGGGTGACGTTTCACGGGTCTAGGTTTCACTGGTAAGTTTCACGGGTCAAGGTTTTACGGGTAAGTTTCACGGGTAAGTTTCACGGGTATGTTTCACGAGTGACGTTTCACGGGTCTAGGTTTCACTGGTAAGTTTCACGGGTCAAGGTTTCACGGGTAAGTTTTACGGGTAAGTTTCACGGGTGACGTTTCACGGGTGACGTTTCACGGGTCTAGGTTTCACTGGTAAGTTTCACGGGTCAAGGTTTCACGGGTAAGTTTCACGGGTATGTTTCACGGATGACGTTTCACGGGTCTTGGTTTCACTGGTAAGTTTCACGGGTCAAGGTTTCACGGGTAAGTTTCACGGGTAAGTTTTACGGTTATGTTTTACAGGTGACGTTTCACGGGTAAGTTTCACGGGTAAGTTTCACGGGTATGTTTCACGGGTCTTGGTTTCACTGGTAAGTTTCACGGGTCAAGGTTTCACGGGTAAGTTTCACGGGTAAGTTTTACGGGTATGTTCTACAGGTGACGTTTCACGGGTAAGTTTCACAAGTAAGTTTCACGGGTATGTTTCACGGGTGAAGTTTCACGGGTCTAGGTTTCACTGGTAAGTTTCACGGGTCATGGTTTCACGGGTAAGTTTCACGGGTAAGTTTTACGGGTAAGTTTAACGGGTGACGTTTCACGGGTCTAGGTTTCACTGGAAAGTTTCACGGGTCAAGGATTCACGGGTAAGTTTCACGGGTAAGTTTTACGGGTATGTTTTACAGGTGACGTTTCACGGGTCTAGGTTTCACTGGTAAGTTTCACGGGTCAAGGTTTCACGGGTAAGATTCACGGGTAAGTTTCACGGGTATGTTTCATGGGTGATGTTTTACGGGTCTAGGTTTCACTGGTAAGTTTCACGGGTCAAGGTTTTACGGGTAAGTTTCACGGGTAAGTTTCACGGGTATGTTTCACGGGTGACGTTTCACGGGTCTAGGTTTCACTGGTAAGTTTCACGGGTCAAGGTTTCACGGGTAAGTTTCACGGGTAAGTTTCACGGGTATGTTTCACGGGTGACGTTTCACGGGTCTAGGTTTCACTAGTAAGTTTCACGGGTCAAGGTTTCACGGGTAAGTTTCACGGGTAAGTTTCACGGGTATGTTTTATGGGTGATGTTTCTTGGGTCTAGGTTTTACTGGTAAGTTTCACGGGTCAAGGTTTCACGGGTAAGTTTCACGGGTAAGTTTCACGGGTGACGTTTCACGGGTCTAGGTTTCACTGGTAAGTTTCACGGGTATGTTTCACGGGTAAGTTTTACGGGTATGTTTTACAGGTGACGTTTCACGGGTCTAGGTTTCACTGGTAAGTTTCACGGGTCAAGGTTTCACGGGTCAAGGTTTCACGGGTAAGTTTCACGGGTAAGTTTCACGGGTATGTTTTACAGGTGACGTTTCACGGGTCTAGGTTTCACTGGTAAGTTTCACGGGTCAAGGTTTCACGGGTAAGATTCACGGGTAAGTTTCACGGGTATGTTTCATGGGTGATGTTTCACGGGTCTAGGTTTCACTGGTAAGTTTCACGGGTCAAGGTTTTACGGGTAAGTTTCACGGGTAAGTTTCACGGGTATGTTTCACGGGTGACGTTTCACGGGTCTAGGTTTCACTGGTAAGTTTCACGGGTCAAGGTTTCACGGGTAAGTTTCACGGGTAAGTTTCACGGGTATGTTTCACGGGTGACGTTTCACGGGTCTAGGTTTCACTAGTAAGTTTCACGGGTCAAGGTTTCACGGGTAAGTTTCACGGGTAAGTTTCACGGGTAAGTTTCACGGGTATGTTTCACGGGTGACGTTTCACGGGTCTAGGTTTCACTGGTAAGTTTCACGGGTCAAGGTTTCACGGGTAAGTTTCACGGGTAAGTTTTACGGGTATGTTTCACGGGTGACGTTTCACGGGTCTAGGTTTCACTGGTAAGTTTCACGGGTCAAGGTTTCACGGGTAAGTTTCACGGGTAAGTTTCACGGGTATGTTTCACGGGTGACGTTTCACGGGTCTAGGTTTCACTGGTAAGTTTCACGGGTCAAGGTTTTACGGGTAAGTTTCACGGGTAAGTTTCACGGGTATGTTTCACGGGTGACGTTTCACGGGTCTAGGTTTCACGGGTAAGTTTCACGGGTCAAGGTTTCACGGGTAAGTTTCACGGGTATGTTTCACAAGTGACGTTTCACGGGTCTAGGTTTCACTGGAAAGTTTCACGGGTCAAGGTTTCACGGGTAAGTTTCACGGGTAAGTTTTACGGGTATGTTTTACAGGCGACGTTTCACGGGTCTAGGTTTCACTGGTAAGTTTCACGGGTCTAGGTTTCACGGGTAAGTTTCACGGGTAAGTTTCACGGGTATGTTTCACGGGTGACGTTTCACGGGTCTAGGTTTCACTGGTAAGTTTCACGGGTCAAGGTTTCACGGTTAAGTTTCACGGGTAAGTTTCACGGGTATGTTTCACGGGTGACGTTTCACGGGTCTAGGTTTCACTGGTAAGTTTCACGGGTCAAGGTTTTACGGGTAAGTTTCACGGGTAAGTTTCACGGGTATGTTTCACGAGTGACGTTTCACGGGTCTAGGTTTCACTGGTAAGTTTCACGGGTCAAGGTTTCACGGGTAAGTTTTACGGGTAAGTTTCACGGGTGACGTTTCACGGGTGACGTTTCACGGGTCTAGGTTTCACTGGTAAGTTTCACGGGTCAAGGTTTCACGGGTAAGTTTCACGGGTAAGTTTCACGGGTATGTTTCACAAGTGACGTTTCACGGGTCTAGGTTTCACTGGAAAGTTTCACGGGTCAAGGTTTCACGGGTAAGTTTCACGGGTAAGTTTTACGGGTATGTTTTACAGGCGACGTTTCACGGGTCTAGGTTTCACTGGTAAGTTTCACGGGTCTAGGTTTCACGGGTAAGTTTCACGGGTAAGTTTCACGGGTATGTTTCATGGGTGATGTTTCACGGGTCTAGGTTTCACTGGTAAGTTTCACGGGTCAAGGTTTCACGGGTAAGTTTCACGGGTAAGTTTCACGGGTATGTTTCACGGGTGACGTTTCACGGGTAAGTTTTACGCGTAAGTTTCACGGGTGACGTTTAACGGGTCTAGGTTTCACTGGTAAGTTTCACGGGTCAAGGTTTCACGGGTAAGTTTCACGGGTAAGTTTTACGGGTAAGTTTCACGGGTGACGTTTCACGGGTCTAGGTTTCACTGGTAAGTTTCACGGGTCAAGGTTTCACGGGTAAGTTTCACGGGTAAGTTTCACGGGTATGTTTCACGGGTGACGTTTCACGGGTCTAGGTTTCACTGGTAAGTTTCACGGGTCAAGGTTTCACGGGTAAGTTTCACGGGTAAGTTTTACGGGTAAGTTTCAAGGGTGACGTTTCACGGGTGCGTTTCACGGGTCTAGGTCTCACTGGTAAGTTTCACGGGTCAAGGTTTCACGGGTAAGTTTCACCGGTAAGTTTCACGGGTATGTTTCACAAGTGACGTTTCACGGGTCTAGGTTTCACTGGAAAGTTTCACGGGTCAAGGTTTCACGGGTAAGTTTCACGGGTAAGTTTTACGGGTATGTTTTACAGGCGACGTTTCACGGGTCTAGGTTTCACTGGTAAGTTTCACGGGTCTAGGTTTCACGGGTAAGTTTCACGGGTAAGTTTCACGGGTATGTTTCATGGGTGATGTTTCACGGGTCTAGGTTTCACTGGTAAGTTTCACGGGTCAAGGTTTCACGGGTAAGTTTCACGGGTAAGTTTCACGGGTAAGTTTTACGGGTATGTTTTACAGGTGACGTTTCACGGGTCTAGGTTTCACTGGTAAGTTTCACGGGTCAAGGTTTCACGGGTAAGTTTCACGGGTAAGTTTCACGGGTATGTTTCATGGGTGATGTTTCACGGGTCTAGGTTTTACTGGTAAGTTTCACGGGTCAAGGTTTCACGGGTAAGTTTCACGGGTAAGTTTCACGGGTGACGTTTCACGGGTCTAGGTTTCACTGGTAAGTTTCACGCGTATGTTTCACGGGTGACGTTTCACGGGTCTAGGTTTCACTGGTAAGTTTCACGTGTCAAGGTTTCACGGGTAAGTTTCACGGGTAAGTTTCACGGGTATGTTTCACGGATGACGTTTCACGGGTCTTGGTTTCACTGGTAAGTTTCACGGGTCAAGGTTTCACGGGTAAGTTTCACGGGTAAGTTTTACGGGTATGTTTTACAGGTGACGTTTCACGGGTAAGTTTCACGGGTAAGTTTCACGGGTATGTTTCACGGGTGAAGTTTCACGGGTCTTGGTTTCACTGGTAAGTTTCACGGGTCAAGGTTTCACGGGTAAGTTTCACGGGTAAGTTTTACGGGTATGTTCTACAGGTGACGTTTCACGGGTAAGTTTCACGGGTAAGTTTCACGGGTATGTTTCACGGGTGAAGTTTCACGGGTCTAGGTTTCACTGGTAAGTTTCACGGGTCAAGGTTTCACGGGTAAGTTTCACGGGTAAGTTTTACGGGTAAGTTTCACGGGTGACGTTTCACGGGTCTAGGTTTCACTGGAAAGTTTCACGGGTCAAGGATTCACGGGTAAGTTTCACGGGTAAGTTTTACGGGTATGTTTTACAGGTGACGTTTCACGGGTCTAGGTTTCACTGGTAAGTTTCACGGGTCAAGGTTTCACGGGTAAGATTCACGGGTAAGTTTCACGGGTATGTTTCATGGGTAATGTTTCACGGGTCTAGGTTTCACTGGTAAGTTTCACGGGTCAAGGTTTTACGGGTAAGTTTCACGGGTAAGTTTCACGGGTATGTTTCACGGGTGACGTTTCACGGGTCTAGGTTTCACTGGTAAGTTTCACGGGTCAAGGTTTCACGGGTAAATTTCACGGGTAAGTTTCACGGGTATGTTTCACGGGTGACGTTTCACGGGTCTAGGTTTCACTAGTAAGTTTCACGGGTCAAGGTTTCACGAGTAAGTTTCACGGGTAAGTTTCACGGGTATGTTTTATGGGTGATGTTTCACGGGTCTAGGTTTTACTGGTAAGTTTCACGGGTCAAGGTTTCACGGGTAAGTTTCACGGGTAAGTTTCACGGGTGACGTTTCACGGGTCTAGGTTTCACTGGTAAGTTTCACGGGTATGTTTCACGGGTAAGTTTTACGGGTATGTTTTACAGGTTACGTTTCACGGGTCTAGGTTTCACTGGTAAGTTTCACGGGTCAAGGTTTCACGGGTCAAGGTTTCACGGGTAAGTTTCACGGGTAAGTTTCACGGGTATGTTTTACAGGTGACGTTTCACGGGTCTAGGTTTCACTGGTAAGTTTCACGGGTCAAGGTTTCACAGGTAAGATTCACGGGTAAGTTTCACGGGTATGTTTCATGGGTGATGTTTCACGGGTCTAGGTTTCACTGGTAAGTTTCACGGGTCAAGGTTTTACGGGTAAGTTTTACGGGTAAGTTTCACGGGTATGTTTCACGGGTGACGTTTCACGGGTCTAGGTTTCACTGGTAAGTTTCACGGGTCAAGGTTTCACGGGTAAGTTTCACGGGTAAGTTTCACGGGTATGTTTCACGGGTGACGTTTCACGGGTCTAGGTTTCACTAGTAAGTTTCACGGGTCAAGGTTTCACGGGTAAGTTTCACGGGTAAGTTTCACGGGTAAGTTTCACGGGTATGTTTCACGGGTGACGTTTCACGGGTCTAGGTTTCACTGGTAAGTTTCACGGGTCAAGGTTTCACGGGTAAGTTTCACGGGTAAGTTTTACGGGTATGTTTCACGGGTGACGTTTCACGGGTCTAGGTTTCACTGGTAAGTTTCACGGGTCAAGGTTTCACGGGTAAGTTTCACGGGTAAGTTTCACGGGTATGTTTCACGGGTGACGTTTCACGGGTCAAGGATTCACGGGTAAGTTTCACGGGTAAGTTTTACGGGTATGTTTTACAGGTGACGTTTCACGGGTCTAGGTTTCACTGGTAAGTTTCACGGGTCAAGGTTTCACGGGTAAGATTCACGGGTAAGTTTCACGGGTATGTTTCATGGGTGATGTTTTACGGGTCTAGGTTTCACTGGTAAGTTTCACGGGTCAAGGTTTTACGGGTAAGTTTCACGGGTAAGTTTCACGGGTATGTTTCACGGGTGACGTTTCACGGGTCTAGGTTTCACTGGTAAGTTTCACGGGTCAAGGTTTCACGGGTAAGTTTCACGGGTAAGTTTCACGGGTATGTTTCACGGGTGACGTTTCACGGGTCTAGGTTTCACTAGTAAGTTTCACGGGTCAAGGTTTCACGGGTAAGTTTCACGGGTATGTTTTATGGGTGATGTTTCACGGGTCTAGGTTTTACTGGTAAGTTTCACGGGTCAAGGTTTCACGGGTAAGTTTCACGGGTGACGTTTCACGGGTCTAGGTTTCACTGGTAAGTTTCACGGGTATGTTTCACGGGTAAGTTTTACGGGTATGTTTTACAGGTGACGTTTCACGGGTCTAGGTTTCACTGGTAAGTTTCACGGGTCAAGGTTTCACGGGTCAAGGTTTCACGGGTAAGTTTCACGGGTAAGTTTCACGAGTATGTTTTACAGGTGACGTTTCACGGGTCTAGGTTTCACTGGTAAGTTTCACGGGTCAAGGTTTCACGGGTAAGATTCACGGGTAAGTTTCACGGGTATGTTTCATGGGTGATGTTTCACGGGTCTAGGTTTCACTGGTAAGTTTCACGGGTCAAGGTTTTACGGGTAAGTTTCACGGGTAAGTTTCACGGGTATGTTTCACGGGTGACGTTTCACGGGTCTAGGTTTCACTGGTAAGTTTCACGGGTCAAGGTTTCACGGGTAAGTTTCACGGGTAAGTTTCACGGGTATGTTTCACGGGTGACGTTTCACGGGTCTAGGTTTCACTAGTAAGTTTCACGGGTCAAGGTTTCACGGGTAAGTTTCACGGGTAAGTTTCACGGGTAAGTTTCACGGGTATGTTACACGGGTGACGTTTCACGGGTCTAGGTTTCACTGGTAAGTTTCACGGGTCAAGGTTTCACGGGTAAGTTTCACGGGTAAGTTTTACGGGTATGTTTCACGGGTGACTTTTCACGGGTCTAGGTTTCACTGGTAAGTTTCACGGGTCAAGGTTTCACGGGTAAGTTTCACGGGTAAGTTTCACGGGTATGTTTCACGGGTGACGTTTCACGGGTCTAGGTTTCACTGGTAAGTTTCACGGGTCAAGGTTTTACGGGTAAGTTTCACGGGTAAGTTTCACGGGTATGTTTCACGGGTGACGTTTCACGGGTCTAGGTTTCACGGGTAAGTTTCACGGGTCAAGGTTTCACGGGTAAGTTTCACGGGTAAGTTTCACGGGTATGTTTCACAAGTGACGTTTCACGGGTCTAGGTTTCACTGGAAAGTTTCACGGGTCAAGGTTTCACGGGTAAGTTTCACGGGTAAGTTTTACGGGTATGTTTTATAGGCGACGTTTCACGGGTCTAGGTTTCACTGGTAAGTTTCACGGGTCTAGGTTTCACGGGTAAGTTTCACGGGTAAGTTTCACGGGTATGTTTCACGGGTGACGTTTCACGGGTCTAGGTTTCACTGGTAAGTTTCACGGGTCAAGGTTTCACGGTTAAGTTTCACGGGTAAGTTTCACGGGTATGTTTCACGGGTGACGTTTCACGGGTCTAGGTTTCACTGGTAAGTTTCACGGGTCAAGGTTTTACGGGTAAGTTTCACGGGTAAGTTTCACGGGTATGTTTCACGGGTGACGTTTCACGGGTCTAGGTTTCACTGGTAAGTTTCACGGGTCAAGGTTTCACGGGTAAGTTTTACGGGTAAGTTTCACGGGTGACGTTTCACGGGTGACGTTTCACGGGTCTAGGTTTCACTGGTAAGTTTCACGGGTCAAGGTTTCACGGGTAAGTTTCACGGGTAAGTTTCACGGGTATGTTTCACAAGTGACGTTTCACGGGTCTAGGTTTCACTGGAAAGTTTCACGGGTCAAGGTTTCACGGGTAAGTTTCACGGGTAAGTTTTACGGGTATGTTTTACAGGCGACGTTTCACGGGTCTAGGTTTCACTGGTAAGTTTCACGGGTCTAGGTTTCACGGGTAAGTTTCACGGGTAAGTTTCACGGGTATGTTTCATGGGTGATGTTTCACGGGTCTAGGTTTCACTGGTAAGTTTCACGGGTCAAGGTTTCACGGGTAAGTTTCACGGGTAAGTTTCACGGGTATGTTTCACGGGTGACGTTTCACGGGTAAGTTTTACGCGTAAGTTTCACGGGTGACGTTTCACGGGTCTAGGTTTCACTGGTAAGTTTCACGGATCAAGGTTTCACGGGTAAGTTTCACGGGTAAGTTTTACGGGTAAGTTTCACGGGTGACGTTTCACGGGTCTAGGTTTCACTGGTAAGTTTCACGGGTCAAGGTTTCACGGGTAAGTTTCACGGGTAAATTTCACGGGTATGTTTCACGGGTGACGTTTCACGGGTCTAGGTTTCACTGGTAAGTTTCACGGGTCAAGGTTTCACGGGTAAGTTTCACGGGTAAGTTTTACGGGTAAGTTTCACGGGTGACGTTTCACGGGTGCGTTTCACGGGTCTAGGTTTCACTGGTAAGTTTCACGGGTCAAGGTTTCACGGGTAAGTTTCACCGGTAAGTTTCACGGGTATGTTTCACAAGTGACGTTTCACGGGTCTAGGTTTCACTGGAAAGTTTCACGGGTCAAGGTTTCACGGGTAAGTTTCACGGGTAAGTTTTACGGGTATGTTTTACAGGCGACGTTTCACGGGTCTAGGTTTCACTGGTAAGTTTCACGGGTCTAGGTTTCACGGGTAAGTTTCACGGGTAAGTTTCACGGGTATGTTTCATGGGTGATGTTTCACGGGTCTAGGTTTCACTGGTAAATTTCACGGGTCAAGGTTTCACGGGTAAGTTTCACGGGTAAGTTTCACGGGTAAGTTTTACGGGTAGGTTTTACAGGTGACGTTTCACGGGTCTAGGTTTCACTAGTAAGTTTCACGGGTCAAGGTTTCACGGGTAAGTTTCACGGGTATGTTTCATGGGTGATGTTTCACGGGTCTAGGTTTTACTGGTAAGTTTCACGGGTCAAGGTTTCACGGGTAAGTTTCACGGGTAAGTTTCACGGGTGACGTTTCACGGGTCTAGGTTTCACTGGTAAGTTTCACGGGTATGTTTCACGGGTGACGTTTCACGGGTCTAGGTTTCACTGGTAAGTTTCACGGGTCAAGGTTTCACGGGTAAGTTTCACGGGTAAGTTTCACGGGTATGTTTCACGGATGACGTTTCACGGGTCTTGGTTTCACTGGTAAGTTTCACGGGTCAAGGTTTCACGGGTAAGTTTCACGGGTAAGTTTTACGGGTATGTTTTACAGGTGACGTTTCACGGGTAAGTTTCACGGGTAAGTTTCACGGGTATGTTTCACGGGTGAAGTTTCACGGGTCTTGGTTTCACTGGTAAGTTTCACGGGTCAAGGTTTCACGGGTAAGTTTCACGGGTAAGTTTTACGGGTATGTTCTACAGGTGACGTTTCACGGGTAAGTTTCACGGGTAAGTTTCACGGGTATGTTTCACGGGTGAAGTTTCACGGGTCTAGGTTTCACTGGTAAGTTTCACGGGTCAAGGTTTCACGGGTAAGTTTCACGGGTAAGTTTTACGGGTAAGTTTCACGGGTGACGTTTCACGGGTCTAGGTTTCACTGGAAAGTTTCACGGGTCAAGGATTCACGGGTAAGTTTCACGGGTAAGTTTTACGGGTATGTTTTACAGGTGACGTTTCACGGGTCTAGGTTTCACTGGTAAGTTTCACGGGTCAAGGTTTCACGGGTAAGATTCACGGGTAAGTTTCACGGGTATGTTTCATGGGTGATGTTTCACGGGTCTAGGTTTCACTGGTAAGTTTCACGGGTCAAGGTTTTACGGGTAAGTTTCACGGGTGACGTTTCACGGGTCTAGGTTTCACTGGAAAGTTTCACGGGTCAAGGATTCACGGGTAAGTTTCACGGGTAAGTTTTACGGGTATGTTTTACAGGTGACGTTTCACGGGTCTAGGTTTCACTGGTAAGTTTCACGGGTCAAGGTTACACGGGTAAGATTCACGGGTAAGTTTCACGGGTATGTTTCATGGGTGATGTTTTACGGGTCTAGGTTTCACTGGTAAGTTTCACGGGTCAAGGTTTTACGGGTAAGTTTCACGGGTAAGTTTCACGGGTATGTTTCACGGGTGACGTTTCACGGGTCTAGGTTTCACTGGTAAGTTTCACGGGTCAAGGTTTCACGGGTAAGTTTCACGGGTAAGTTTCACGGGTATGTTTCACGGGTGACGTTTCACGGGTGACGTTTCACGGGTGACGTTTCACGGGTCTAGGTTTCACTGGTAAGTTTCACGGGTCAAGGTTTCACGGGTAAGTTTCACGGGTAAGTTTCACGGGTATGTTTCACGGGTGACGTTTTACGGGTCTAGGTTTCACTGGAAAGTTTCACGGGTCAAGGTTTCACGGGTAAGTTTCACGGGTAAGTTTTACGGGTATGTTTTACAGGCGACGTTTCACGGGTCTAGGTTTCACTGGTAAGTTTCACAGGGTCTAGGTTTCACGGGTAAGTTTCACGGGTCAAGGTTTCACGGGTAAGTTTCACGGGTAAGTTTCACGGGTATGTTTCACGGGTGACGTTTCACGGGTCTAGGTTTTACTGGTAAGTTTTACGGGTGACGTTTCACGGGTCTAGGTTTCACTGGTAAGTTTCACGGGTCAAGGTTTCACGGGTAAGTTTCACGGGTATGTTTCACGGGTCTTGGTTTCACTGGTAAGTTTCACGGGTCAAGGTTTCACGGGTAAGTTTCCGGGTAAGTTTTACGGGTATGTTCTACAGGTGACGTTTCACGGGTAAGTTTCACAAGTAAGTTTCACGGGTATGTTTCACGGGTGAAGTTTCACGGGTCTAGGTTTCACTGGTAAGTTTCACGGGTCATGGTTTCACGGGTAAGTTTCACGGGTAAGTTTTACGGGTAAGTTTAACGGGTGACGTTTCACGGGTCTAGGTTTCACTGGAAAGTTTCACGGGTCAAGGATTCACGGGTAAGTTTCACGGGTAAGTTTTACGGGTATGTTTTACAGGTGACGTTTCACGGGTCTAGGTTTCACTGGTAAGTTTCACGGGTCAAGGTTTCACGGGTAAGATTCACGGGTAAGTTTCACGGGTATGTTTCATGGGTGATGTTTTACGGGTCTAGGTTTCACTGGTAAGTTTCACGGGTCAAGGTTTTACGGGTAAGTTTCACGGGTAAGTTTCACGGGTATGTTTCACGGGTGACGTTTCACGGGTCTAGGTTTCACTGGTAAGTTTCACGGGTCAAGGTTTCACGGGTAAGTTTCACGGGTAAGTTTCACGGGTATGTTTCACGGGTGACGTTTCACGGGTCTAGGTTTCACTAGTAAGTTTCACGGGTCAAGGTTTCACGGGTAAGTTTCACGGGTAAGTTTCACGGGTATGTTTTATGGGTGATGTTTCACGGGTCTAGGTTTTACTGGTAAGTTTCACGGGTCAAGGTTTCACGGGTAAGTTTCACGGGTAAGTTTCACGGGTGACGTTTCACGGGTCTAGGTTTCACTGGTAAGTTTCACGGGTATGTTTCACGGGTAAGTTTTACGGGTATGTTTTACAGGTGACGTTTCACGGGTCTAGGTTTCACTGGTAAGTTTCACGGGTCAAGGTTTCACGGGTCAAGGTTTCACGGGTAAGTTTCACGGGTAAGTTTCACGGGTATGTTTTACAGGTGACGTTTCACGGGTCTAGGTTTCACTGGTAAGTTTCACGGGTCAAGGTTTCACGGGTAAGATTCACGGGTAAGTTTCACGGGTATGTTTCATGGGTGATGTTTCACGGGTCTAGGTTTCACTGGTAAGTTTCACGGGTCAAGGTTTTACGGGTAAGTTTCACGGGTAAGTTTCACGGGTATGTTTCACGGGTGACGTTTCACGGGTCTAGGTTTCACTGGTAAGTTTCACGGGTCAAGGTTTCACGGGTAAGTTTCACGGGTAAGTTTCACGGGTATGTTTCACGGGTGACGTTTCACGGGTCTAGGTTTCACTAGTAAGTTTCACGGGTCAAGGTTTCACGGGTAAGTTTCACGGGTAAGTTTCACGGGTAAGTTTCACGGGTATGTTTCACGGGTGACGTTTCACGGGTCTAGGTTTCACTGGTAAGTTTCACGGGTCAAGGTTTTACGGGTAAGTTTCACGGGTAAGTTTCACGGGTATGTTTCACGGGTGACGTTTCACGGGTCTAGGTTTCACTGGTAAGTTTCATGGGTCAAGGTTTCACGGGTAAGTTTCACGGGTAAGTTTCACGGGTATGTTTCACGGGTGACGTTTCACGGGTCTAGGTTTCACTAGTAAGTTTCACGGGTCAAGGTTTCACGGGTAAGTTTCACGGGTAAGTTTCACGGGTATGTTTTATGGGTGATGTTTCACGGGTCTAGGTTTTACTGGTAAGTTTCACGGGTCAAGGTTTCACGGGTAAGTTTCACGGGTAAGTTTCACGGGTGACGTTTCACGGGTCTAGGTTTCACTGGTAAGTTTCACGGGTATGTTTCACGGGTAAGTTTTACGGGTATGTTTTACAGGTGACGTTTCACGGGTCTAGGTTTCACTGGTAAGTTTCACGGGTCAAGGTTTCACGGGTCAAGGTTTCACGGGTAAGTTTCACGGGTAAGTTTCACGGGTATGTTTTACAGGTGACGTTTCACGGGTCTAGGTTTCACTGGTAAGTTTCACGGGTCAAGGTTTCACGGGTAAGATTCACGGGTAAGTTTCACGGGTATGTTTCATGGGTGATGTTTCACGGGTCTAGGTTTCACTGGTAAGTTTCACGGGTCAAGGTTTTACGGGTAAGTTTCACGGGTAAGTTTCACGGGTATGTTTCACGGGTGACGTTTCACGGGTCTAGGTTTCACTGGTAAGTTTCACGGGTCAAGGTTTCACGGGTAAGTTTCACGGGTAAGTTTCACGGGTATGTTTCACGGGTGACGTTTCACGGGTCTAGGTTTCACTGGTAAGTTTCACGGGTCAAGGTTTTACGGGTAAGTTTCACGGGTAAGTTTCACGGGTATGTTTCACGGGTGACGTTTCACGGGTCTAGGTTTCACGGGTAAGTTTCACGGGTCAAGGTTTCACGGGTAAGTTTCACGGGTATGTTTCACAAGTGACGTTTCACGGGTCTAGGTTTCACTGGAAAGTTTCACGGGTCAAGGTTTCACGGGTAAGTTTCACGGGTAAGTTTTACGGGTATGTTTTACAGGCGACGTTTCACGGGTCTAGGTTTCACTGGTAAGTTTCACGGGTCTAGGTTTCACGGGTAAGTTTCACGGGTAAGTTTCACGGGTATGTTTCACGGGTGACGTTTCACGGGTCTAGGTTTCACTGGTAAGTTTCACGGGTCAAGGTTTTACGGGTAAGTTTCACGGGTAAGTTTCACGGGTATGTTTCACGAGTGACGTTTCACGGGTCTAGGTTTCACTGGTAAGTTTCACGGGTCAAGGTTTCACGGGTAAGTTTTACGGGTAAGTTTCACGGGTGACGTTTCACGGGTGACGTTTCACGGGTCTAGGTTTCACTGGTAAGTTTCACGGGTCAAGGTTTCACGGGTAAGTTTCACGGGTATGTTTCACGGATGACGTTTCACGGGTCTTGGTTTCACGGGTCAAGGTTTCACGGGTCAAGGTTTCACGGGTAAGTTTCACGGGTAAGTTTCACGGGTATGTTTTACAGGTGACGTTTCACGGGTCTAGGTTTCACTGGTAAGTTTCACGGGTCAAGGTTTCACGGGTAAGATTCACGGGTAAGTTTCACGGGTATGTTTCATGGGTGATGTTTCACGGGTCTAGGTTTCACTGGTAAGTTTCACGGGTCAAGGTTTTACGGGTAAGTTTCACGGGTAAGTTTCACGGGTATGTTTCACGGGTGACGTTTCACGGGTCTAGGTTTCACTGGTAAGTTTCACGGGTCAAGGTTTCACGGGTAAGTTTCACGGGTAAGTTTCACGGGTATGTTTCACGGGTGACGTTTCACGGGTCTAGGTTTCACTAGTAAGTTTCACGGGTCAAGGTTTCACGGGTAAGTTTCACGGGTAAGTTTCACGGGTAAGTTTCACGGGTATGTTTCACGGGTGACGTTTCACGGGTCTAGGTTTCACTGGTAAGTTTCACGGGTCAAGGTTTCACGGGTAAGTTTCACGGGTAAGTTTTACGGGTATGTTTCACGGGTGACTTTTCACGGGTCTAGGTTTCACTGGTAAGTTTCACGGGTCAAGGTTTCACGGGTAAGTTTCACGGGTAAGTTTCACGGGTATGTTTCACGGGTGACGTTTCACGGGTCTAGGTTTCACTGGTAAGTTTCACGGGTCAAGGTTTTACGGGTAAGTTTCACGGGTAAGTTTCACGGGTATGTTTCACGGGTGACGTTTCACGGGTCTAGGTTTCACGGGTAAGTTTCACGGGTCAAGGTTTCACGGGTAAGTTTCACGGGTAAGTTTCACGGGTATGTTTCACAAGTGACGTTTCACGGGTCTAGGTTTCACTGGAAAGTTTCACGGGTCAAGGTTTCACGGGTAAGTTTCACGGGTAAGTTTTACGGGTATGTTTTATAGGCGACGTTTCACGGGTCTAGGTTTCACTGGTAAGTTTCACGGGTCTAGGTTTCACGGGTAAGTTTCACGGGTAAGTTTCACGGGTATGTTTCACGGGTGACGTTTCACGGGTCTAGGTTTCACTGGTAAGTTTCACGGGTCAAGGTTTCACGGGTAAGTTTCACGGGTAAGTTTTACGGGTATGTTTCACGGGTGACGTTTCACGGGTCTAGGTTTCACTGGTAAGTTTCACGGGTCAAGGTTACACGGGTAAGTTTCACGGGTAAGTTTCACGGGTATGTTTCACGGGTGACGTTTCACGGGTCTAGGTTTCACTGGTAAGTTTCACGGGTCAAGGTTTTACGGGTAAGTTTCACGGGTAAGTTTCACGGGTATGTTTCACGGGTGACGTTTCACGGGTCTAGGTTTCACGGGTAAGTTTCACGGGTCAAGGTTTCACGGGTAAGTTTCACGGGTATGTTTCACAAGTGACGTTTCACGGGTCTAGGTTTCACTGGAAAGTTTCACGGGTCAAGGTTTCACGGGTAAGTTTCACGGGTAAGTTTTACGGGTATGTTTTACAGGCGACGTTTCACGGGTCTAGGTTTCACTGGTAAGTTTCACGGGTCTAGGTTTCACGGGTAAGTTTCACGGGTAAGTTTCACGGGTATGTTTCACGGGTGACGTTTCACGGGTCTAGGTTTCACTGGTAAGTTTCACGGGTCAAGGTTTCACGGTTAAGTTTCACGGGTAAGTTTCACGGGTATGTTTCACGGGTGACGTTTCACGGGTCTAGGTTTCACTGGTAAGTTTCACGGGTCAAGGTTTTACGGGTAAGTTTCACGGGTAAGTTTCACGGGTATGTTTCACGAGTGACGTTTCACGGGTCTAGGTTTCACTGGTAAGTTTCACGGGTCAAGGTTTCACGGGTAAGTTTTACGGGTAAGTTTCACGGGTGACGTTTCACGGGTGACGTTTCACGGGTCTAGGTTTCACTGGTAAGTTTCACGGGTCAAGGTTTCACGGGTAAGTTTCACGGGTAAGTTTCACGGGTATGTTTCACAAGTGACGTTTCACGGGTCTAGGTTTCACTGGAAAGTTTCACGGGTCAAGGTTTCACGGGTAAGTTTCACGGGTAAGTTTTACGGGTATGTTTTACAGGCGACGTTTCACGGGTCTAGGTTTCACTGGTAAGTTTCACGGGTCTAGGTTTCACGGGTAAGTTTCACGGGTAAGTTTCACGGGTATGTTTCATGGGTGATGTTTCACGGGTCTAGGTTTCACTGGTAAGTTTCACGGGTCAAGGTTTCACGGGTAAGTTTCACGGGTAAGTTTCACGGGTATGTTTCACGGGTGACGTTTCACGGGTAAGTTTTACGCGTAAGTTTCACGGGTGACGTTTAACGGGTCTAGGTTTCACTGGTAAGTTTCACGGGTCAAGGTTTCACGGGTAAGTTTCACGGGTAAGTTTTACGGGTAAGTTTCACGGGTGACGTTTCACGGGTCTAGGTTTCACTGGTAAGTTTCACGGGTCAAGGTTTCACGGGTAAGTTTCACGGGTAAGTTTCACGGGTATGTTTCACGGGTGACGTTTCACGGGTCTAGGTTTCACTGGTAAGTTTCACGGGTCAAGGTTTCACGGGTAAGTTTCACGGGTAAGTTTTACGGGTAAGTTTCAAGGGTGACGTTTCACGGGTGCGTTTCACGGGTCTAGGTCTCACTGGTAAGTTTCACGGGTCAAGGTTTCACGGGTAAGTTTCACCGGTAAGTTTCACGGGTATGTTTCACAAGTGACGTTTCACGGGTCTAGGTTTCACTGGAAAGTTTCACGGGTCAAGGTTTCACGGGTAAGTTTCACGGGTAAGTTTTACGGGTATGTTTTACAGGCGACGTTTCACGGGTCTAGGTTTCACTGGTAAGTTTCACGGGTCTAGGTTTCACGGGTAAGTTTCACGGGTAAGTTTCACGGGTATGTTTCATGGGTGATGTTTCACGGGTCTAGGTTTCACTGGTAAGTTTCACGGGTCAAGGTTTCACGGGTAAGTTTCACGGGTAAGTTTCACGGGTAAGTTTTACGGGTATGTTTTACAGGTGACGTTTCACGGGTCTAGGTTTCACTGGTAAGTTTCACGGGTCAAGGTTTCACGGGTAAGTTTCACGGGTAAGTTTCACGGGTATGTTTCATGGGTGATGTTTCACGGGTCTAGGTTTTACTGGTAAGTTTCACGGGTCAAGGTTTCACGGGAAAGTTTCACGGGTAAGTTTCACGGGTGACGTTTCACGGGTCTAGGTTTCACTGGTAAGTTTCACGCGTATGTTTCACGGGTGACGTTTCACGGGTCTAGGTTTCACTGGTAAGTTTCACGTGTCAAGGTTTCACGGGTAAGTTTCACGGGTAAGTTTCACGGGTATGTTTCACGGATGACGTTTCACGGGTCTTGGTTTCACTGGTAAGTTTCACGGGTCAAGGTTTCACGGGTAAGTTTCACGGGTAAGTTTTACGGGTATGTTTTACAGGTGACGTTTCACGGGTAAGTTTCACGGGTAAGTTTCACGGGTATGTTTCACGGGTGAAGTTTCACGGGTCTTGGTTTCACTGGTAAGTTTCACGGGTCAAGGTTTCACGGGTAAGTTTCACGGGTAAGTTTTACGGGTATGTTCTACAGGTGACGTTTCACGGGTAAGTTTCACGGGTAAGTTTCACGGGTATGTTTCACGGGTGAAGTTTCACGGGTCTAGGTTTCACTGGTAAGTTTCACGGGTCAAGGTTTCACGGGTAAGTTTCACGGGTAAGTTTTACGGGTAAGTTTCACGGGTGACGTTTCACGGGTCTAGGTTTCACTGGAAAGTTTCACGGGTCAAGGATTCACGGGTAAGTTTCACGGGTAAGTTTTACGGGTATGTTTTACAGGTGACGTTTCACGGGTCTAGGTTTCACTGGTAAGTTTCACGGGTCAAGGTTTCACGGGTAAGATTCACGGGTAAGTTTCACGGGTATGTTTCATGGGTAATGTTTCACGGGTCTAGGTTTCACTGGTAAGTTTCACGGGTCAAGGTTTTACGGGTAAGTTTCACGGGTAAGTTTCACGGGTATGTTTCACGGGTGACGTTTCACGGGTCTAGGTTTCACTGGTAAGTTTCACGGGTCAAGGTTTCACGGGTAAGTTTCACGGGTAAGTTTCACGGGTATGTTTCACGGGTGACGTTTCACGGGTCTAGGTTTCACTAGTAAGTTTCACGGGTCAAGGTTTCACGAGTAAGTTTCACGGGTAAGTTTCACGTTTATGTTTTATGGGTGATGTTTCACGGGTCTAGGTTTTACTGGTAAGTTTCACGGGTCAAGGTTTCACGGGTAAGTTTCACGGGTAAGTTTCACGGGTGACGTTTCACGGGTCTAGGTTTCACTGGTAAGTTTCACGGGTATGTTTCACGGGTAAGTTTTACGGGTATGTTTTACAGGTTACGTTTCACGGGTCTAGGTTTCACTGGTAAGTTTCACGGGTCAAGGTTTCACGGGTCAAGGTTTCACGGGTAAGTTTCACGGGTAAGTTTCACGGGTATGTTTTACAGGTGACGTTTCACGGGTCTAGGTTTCACTGGTAAGTTTCACGGGTCAAGGTTTCACAGGTAAGATTCACGGGTAAGTTTCACGGGTATGTTTCATGGGTGATGTTTCACGGGTCTAGGTTTCACTGGTAAGTTTCACGGGTCAAGGTTTTACGGGTAAGTTTTACGGGTAAGTTTCACGGGTATGTTTCACGGGTGACGTTTCACGGGTCTAGGTTTCACTGGTAAGTTTCACGGGTCAAGGTTTCACGGGTAAGTTTCACGGGTAAGTTTCACGGGTATGTTTCACGGGTGACGTTTCACGGGTCTAGGTTTCACTAGTAAGTTTCACGGGTCAAGGTTTCACGGGTAAGTTTCACGGGTAAGTTTCACGGGTAAGTTTCACGGGTATGTTTCACGGGTGACGTTTCACGGGTCTAGGTTTCACTGGTAAGTTTCACGGGTCAAGGTTTCACGGGTAAGTTTCACGGGTAAGTTTTACGGGTATGTTTCACGGGTGACGTTTCACGGGTCTAGGTTTCACTGGTAAGTTTCACGGGTCAAGGTTTCACGGGTAAGTTTCACGGGTAAGTTTCACGGGTATGTTTCACGGGTGACGTTTCACGGGTCAAGGATTCACGGGTAAGTTTCACGGGTAAGTTTTACGGGTATGTTTTACAGGTGACGTTTCACGGGTCTAGGTTTCACTGGTAAGTTTCACGGGTCAAGGTTTCACGGGTAAGATTCACGGGTAAGTTTCACGGGTATGTTTCATGGGTGATGTTTTACGGGTCTAGGTTTCACTGGTAAGTTTCACGGGTCAAGGTTTTACGGGTAAGTTTCACGGGTAAGTTTCACGGGTATGTTTCACGGGTGACGTTTCACGGGTCTAGGTTTCACTGGTAAGTTTCACGGGTCAAGGTTTCACGGGTAAGTTTCACGGGTAAGTTTCACGGGTATGTTTCACGGGTGACGTTTCACGGGTCTAGGTTTCACTAGTAAGTTTCACGGGTCAAGGTTTCACGGGTAAGTTTCACGGGTAAGTTTCACGGGTATGTTTTATGGGTGATGTTTCACGGGTCTAGGTTTTACTGGTAAGTTTCACGGGTCAAGGTTTCACGGGTAAGTTTCACGGGTGACGTTTCACGGGTCTAGGTTTCACTGGTAAGTTTCACGGGTATGTTTCACGGGTAAGTTTTACGGGTATGTTTTACAGGTGACGTTTCACGGGTCTAGGTTTCACTGGTAAGTTTCACGGGTCAAGGTTTCACGGGTCAAGGTTTCACGGGTAAGTTTCACGGGTAAGTTTCACGGGTATGTTTTACAGGTGACGTTTCACGGGTCTAGGTTTCACTGGTAAGTTTCACGGGTCAAGGTTTCACGGGTAAGATTCACGGGTAAGTTTCACGGGTATGTTTCATGGGTGATGTTTCACGGGTCTAGGTTTCACTGGTAAGTTTCACGGGTCAAGGTTTTACGGGTAAGTTTCACGGGTAAGTTTCACGGGTATGTTTCACGGGTGACGTTTCACGGGTCTAGGTTTCACTGGTAAGTTTCACGGGTCAAGGTTTCACGGGTAAGTTTCACGGGTAAGTTTCACGGGTATGTTTCACGGGTGACGTTTCACGGGTCTAGGTTTCACTAGTAAGTTTCACGGGTCAAGGTTTCACGGGTAAGTTTCACGGGTAAGTTTCACGGGTAAGTTTCACGGGTATGTTTCACGGGTGACGTTTCACGGGTCTAGGTTTCACTGGTAAGTTTCACGGGTCAAGGTTTCACGGGTAAGTTTCACGGGTAAGTTTTACGGGTATGTTTCACGGGTGACTTTTCACGGGTCTAGGTTTCACTGGTAAGTTTCACGGGTCAAGGTTTCACGGGTAAGTTTCACGGGTAAGTTTCACGGGTATGTTTCACGGGTGACGTTTCACGGGTCTAGGTTTCACTGGTAAGTTTCACGGGTCAAGGTTTTACGGGTAAGTTTCACGGGTAAGTTTCACGGGTATGTTTCACGGGTGACGTTTCACGGGTCTAGGTTTCACGGGTAAGTTTCACGGGTCAAGGTTTCACGGGTAAGTTTCACGGGTAAGTTTCACGGGTATGTTTCACAAGTGACGTTTCACGGGTCTAGGTTTCACTGGAAAGTTTCACGGGTCAAGGTTTCACGGGTAAGTTTCACGGGTAAGTTTTACGGGTATGTTTTATAGGCGACGTTTCACGGGTCTAGGTTTCACTGGTAAGTTTCACGGGTCTAGGTTTCACGGGTAAGTTTCACGGGTAAGTTTCACGGGTATGTTTCACGGGTGACGTTTCACGGGTCTAGGTTTCACTGGTAAGTTTCACGGGTCAAGGTTTCACGGTTAAGTTTCACGGGTAAGTTTCACGGGTATGTTTCACGGGTGACGTTTCACGGGTCTAGGTTTCACTGGTAAGTTTCACGGGTCAAGGTTTTACGGGTAAGTTTCACGGGTAAGTTTCACGGGTATGTTTCACGGGTGACGTTTCACGGGTCTAGGTTTCACTGGTAAGTTTCACGGGTCAAGGTTTCACGGGTAAGTTTTACGGGTAAGTTTCACGGGTGACGTTTCACGGGTGACGTTTCACGGGTCTAGGTTTCACTGGTAAGTTTCACGGGTCAAGGTTTCACGGGTAAGTTTCACGGGTAAGTTTCACGGGTATGTTTCACAAGTGACGTTTCACGGGTCTAGGTTTCACTGGAAAGTTTCACGGGTCAAGGTTTCACGGGTAAGTTTCACGGGTAAGTTTTACGGGTATGTTTTACAGGCGACGTTTCACGGGTCTAGGTTTCACTGGTAAGTTTCACGGGTCTAGGTTTCACGGGTAAGTTTCACGGGTAAGTTTCACGGGTATGTTTCATGGGTGATGTTTCACGGGTCTAGGTTTCACTGGTAAGTTTCACGGGTCAAGGTTTCACGGGTAAGTTTCACGGGTAAGTTTCACGGGTATGTTTCACGGGTGACGTTTCACGGGTAAGTTTTACGCGTAAGTTTCACGGGTGACGTTTCACGGGTCTAGGTTTCACTGGTAAGTTTCACGGATCAAGGTTTCACGGGTAAGTTTCACGGGTAAGTTTTACGGGTAAGTTTCACGGGTGACGTTTCACGGGTCTAGGTTTCACTGGTAAGTTTCACGGGTCAAGGTTTCACGGGTAAGTTTCACGGGTAAATTTCACGGGTATGTTTCACGGGTGACGTTTCACGGGTCTAGGTTTCACTGGTAAGTTTCACGGGTCAAGGTTTCACGGGTAAGTTTCACGGGTAAGTTTTACGGGTAAGTTTCACGGGTGACGTTTCACGGGTGCGTTTCACGGGTCTAGGTTTCACTGGTAAGTTTCACGGGTCAAGGTTTCACGGGTAAGTTTCACCGGTAAGTTTCACGGGTATGTTTCACAAGTGACGTTTCACGGGTCTAGGTTTCACTGGAAAGTTTCACGGGTCAAGGTTTCACGGGTAAGTTTCACGGGTAAGTTTTACGGGTATGTTTTACAGGCGACGTTTCACGGGTCTAGGTTTCACTGGTAAGTTTCACGGGTCTAGGTTTCACGGGTAAGTTTCACGGGTAAGTTTCACGGGTATGTTTCATGGGTGATGTTTCACGGGTCTAGGTTTCACTGGTAAATTTCACGGGTCAAGGTTTCACGGGTAAGTTTCACGGGTAAGTTTCACGGGTAAGTTTTACGGGTAGGTTTTACAGGTGACGTTTCACGGGTCTAGGTTTCACTAGTAAGTTTCACGGGTCAAGGTTTCACGGGTAAGTTTCACGGGTATGTTTCATGGGTGATGTTTCACGGGTCTAGGTTTTACTGGTAAGTTTCACGGGTCAAGGTTTCACGGGTAAGTTTCACGGGTAAGTTTCACGGGTGACGTTTCACGGGTCTAGGTTTCACTGGTAAGTTTCACGGGTATGTTTCACGGGTGACGTTTCACGGGTCTAGGTTTCACTGGTAAGTTTCACGGGTCAAGGTTTCACGGGTAAGTTTCACGGGTAAGTTTCACGGGTATGTTTCACGGATGACGTTTCACGGGTCTTGGTTTCACTGGTAAGTTTCACGGGTCAAGGTTTCACGGGTAAGTTTCACGGGTAAGTTTTACGGGTATGTTTTACAGGTGACGTTTCACGGGTAAGTTTCACGGGTAAGTTTCACGGGTATGTTTCACGGGTGAAGTTTCACGGGTCTTGGTTTCACTGGTAAGTTTCACGGGTCAAGGTTTCACGGGTAAGTTTCACGGGTAAGTTTTACGGGTATGTTCTACAGGTGACGTTTCACGGGTAAGTTTCACGGGTAAGTTTCACGGGTATGTTTCACGGGTGAAGTTTCACGGGTCTAGGTTTCACTGGTAAGTTTCACGGGTCAAGGTTTCACGGGTAAGTTTCACGGGTAAGTTTTACGGGTAAGTTTCACGGGTGACGTTTCACGGGTCTAGGTTTCACTGGAAAGTTTCACGGGTCAAGGATTCACGGGTAAGTTTCACGGGTAAGTTTTACGGGTATGTTTTACAGGTGACGTTTCACGGGTCTAGGTTTCACTGGTAAGTTTCACGGGTCAAGGTTTCACGGGTAAGATTCACGGGTAAGTTTCACGGGTATGTTTCATGGGTGATGTTTCACGGGTCTAGGTTTCACTGGTAAGTTTCACGGGTCAAGGTTTTACGGGTAAGTTTCACGGGTGACGTTTCACGGGTCTAGGTTTCACTGGAAAGTTTCACGGGTCAAGGATTCACGGGTAAGTTTCACGGGTAAGTTTTACGGGTATGTTTTACAGGTGACGTTTCACGGGTCTAGGTTTCACTGGTAAGTTTCACGGGTCAAGGTTACACGGGTAAGATTCACGGGTAAGTTTCACGGGTATGTTTCATGGGTGATGTTTTACGGGTCTAGGTTTCACTGGTAAGTTTCACGGGTCAAGGTTTTACGGGTAAGTTTCACGGGTAAGTTTCACGGGTATGTTTCACGGGTGACGTTTCACGGGTCTAGGTTTCACTGGTAAGTTTCACGGGTCAAGGTTTCACGGGTAAGTTTCACGGGTAAGTTTCACGGGTATGTTTCACGGGTGACGTTTCACGGGTGACGTTTCACGGGTGACGTTTCACGGGTCTAGGTTTCACTGGTAAGTTTCACGGGTCAAGGTTTCACGGGTAAGTTTCACGGGTAAGTTTCACGGGTATGTTTCACGGGTGACGTTTTACGGGTCTAGGTTTCACTGGAAAGTTTCACGGGTCAAGGTTTCACGGGTAAGTTTCACGGGTAAGTTTTACGGGTATGTTTTACAGGCGACGTTTCACGGGTCTAGGTTTCACTGGTAAGTTTCACAGGGTCTAGGTTTCACGGGTAAGTTTCACGGGTCAAGGTTTCACGGGTAAGTTTCACGGGTAAGTTTCACGGGTATGTTTCACGGGTGACGTTTCACGGGTCTAGGTTTTACTGGTAAGTTTTACGGGTGACGTTTCACGGGTCTAGGTTTCACTGGTAAGTTTCACGGGTCAAGGTTTCACGGGTAAGTTTCACGGGTAAGTTTCACGGGTATGTTTCACGGGTGACGTTTCACGGGTCTAGGTTTCACTGGTAAGTTTCACGGGTCAAGGTTTCAATGGTAAGTTTCACGGGTAAGTTTCACGGGTATGTTTCACGGGTGACGTTTCTCGGGTCTTGGTTTCACTGGTAAGTTTCACGGGTCAAGGTTTCACGGGTAAGTTTCACGGGTAACTTTCACGGGTATGTTTCACGGGTGACGTTTCACGGGTCTAGGTTTCACTGGTAAGTTTCACGGGTCAAGGTTTCACGGGTAAGTTTCACGGGTAAGTTTCACGGGTATGTTTCACGGGTGACGTTTTACGGGTCTAGGTTTCACTGGTAAGTATCACGGGTCAAGGTTTCACGGGTAAGTTTCACGGGTAAGTTTCACGGTTATGTTTCACGGGTGACGTTTCACGGGTCTAGGTTTCACTGGTAAGTTTCACGGGTCAAGGTTTCACGGGTAAGTTTTACGGGTAAGTTTCACGGGTAAGTTTCACAGGTGACCTTTCACGGGTCTAGGTTTCACTGGTAAGTTTCACGGGTCAAGGTTTCACGGGTAAGTTTCACGGGTAAGTTTCACGGGTATGTTTCACGGGTGACGTTTCACGGGTCTAGGTTTCACTGGTAAGTTTCACGGGTCAAGGTTTCACGGGTAAGTTTCACGGGTAAGTTTCACGGGTAAGTTTCACGGGTGACGTTTCACGGGTCTAGGTTTCACTGGTAAGTTTCACGGGTCAAGGTTTCACGGGTAAGTTTCACGGGTAAGTTTTACGGGTAAGTTTCACGGGTGACGTTTCACGGGTGACGTTTCACGGGTCTAGGTTTCACTGGTAAGTTTCACGGGTCAAGGTTTCACGGGTAAGTTTCACGGGTATGTTTCACGGGTGACGTTTCACGGGTCTAGGTTTCACTGGAAAGTTTCACGGGTCAAGGTTTCACGGGTAAGTTTCACGGGTAAGTTTTACGGGTATGTTTTACAGGCGACGTTTCACGGGTCTAGGTTTCACTGGTAAGTTTCACAGGGTCTAGGTTTCACGGGTCAAGGTTTCACGGGTAAGTTTCACGGGTAAGTTTCACGGTTATGTTTCACGGGTGACGTTTTACGGGTCTAGGTTTCACTGGTAAGTTTCACGGATCAAGGTTTCACGGGTAAGTTTCACGGGTAAGTTTCACGGGTATGTTTCACGGGTGTCGTTTCACGGGTCTAGGTTTCACTGGTAAGTTTCACAGGTCAAGGTTTCACGGGTAAGTTTCACGGGTAAGTTTCACGGGTAAGTTTCACGGGTGACGTTTCACGGGTCTAGGTTTCACTGGTAAGTTTCACGGGTCAAGGTTTCACGGGTAAGTTTCACGGGTAAGTTTCACGGGTATGTTTCACGGGTAAGTTTTACGGGTGTCGTTTCACGGGTCTAGGTTTCACTGGTAAGTTTCACGGGTCAAGGTTTCACGGGTAAGTTTCACGGGTAAGTTTTACGGGTAAGTTTCACGGGTGACGTTTCACGGGTCTAGGTTTCACTAGGAAGTTTCACGGGTCAAGGTTTCACGGTTAAGTTTCACGGGTATGTTTTACGGGTAAGTTTTACGGGTAAGTTTCACGGGTGACGTTTCACGGGTCTAGGTTTCACTGGTAAGTTTCACGGGTCAAGGTTTCACGGGTAAGTTTCACGGGTAAGTTTCACGGGTATGTTTCACGGGTGACGTTTCACGGGTCTAGGTTTCACTGGAAAGTTTCACGGATCAAGGTTTCACGGGTAAGTTTCACGGGTAAGTTTTACGGGTATGTTTTACAGGTGACGTTTCACGGGTCTAGGTTTCACTGGTAAGTTTCACGGGTCAAGGTTTCACGGGTTAGTTTCACGGGTAAGTTTCACGGGTATGTTTCATGGGTGATGTTTCACGGGTCTAGGTTTTACTGGTAAGTTTCACGGGTCAAGGTTTCACGGGTAAGTTTCACAGGTAAGTTTTACGGGTATGTTTTACAGGTGACGTTTCACGGGTAAGTTTCACGGGTAAGTTTCACGGGTATGTTTCACGGGTGACGTTTCACGGGTCTAGGTTTCACTGGTAAGTTTCACGGGTCAAGGTTTCACGGGTAAGTTTCACGGGTAAGTTTTACGGGTAAGTTTCACGGGTGACGTTTCACGGGTCTAGGTTTCACTGGAAAGTTTCACGGGTCAAGGATTCACGGGTAAGTTTCACGGGTAAGTTTTACGGGTATGTTTTACAGGTGACGTTTCACGGGTCTAGGTTTCACTGGTAAGTTTCACGGGTCAAGGTTTCACGGGTAAGATTAACGGGTAAGTTTCACGGGTATGTTTCATGGGTGATGTTTCACGGGTCTAGGTTTCACTGGTAAGTTTCACGGGTCAAGGTTTTACGGGTAAGTTTCACGGGTATGTTTCACGGGTGACATTTCACGGGTCTAGGTTTCACTGGTAAGTTTCACGGGTCAAGGTTTCACGGGTAAGTTTCACGGGTAAGTTTTACGGGTAAGTTTCACGGGTAACGTTTCACGGGTCTAGGTTTCACTAGGAAGTTTCACGGGTCAAGGTTTCACGGGTAAGTTTCACGGGTAAGTTTCACGGGTAAGTTTTACGGGTAAGTTTCACGGGTGACGTTTCACGGGTCTAGGTTTCACTGGTAAGTTTCACGGGTCAAGGTTTCACGGGTAAGTTTCACGGGTAAGTTTCACGGGTATGTTTCACGGGTGACGTTTCACGGGTCTAGGTTTCACTGGAAAGTTTCACGGATCAAGGTTTCACGGGTAAGTTTCACGGGTAAGTTTTACGGGTATGTTTTACAGGTGACGTTTCACGGGTCTAGGTTTCACTGGTAAGTTTCACGGGTCAAGGTTTCACGGGTAAGTTTCACGGGTAAGTTTCACGGGTATGTTTCATGGGTGATGTTTCACGGGTCTAGGTTTTACTGGTAAGTTTCACGGGTCAAGGTTTCATGGGTAAGTTTCACGGGTAAGTTTCACGGGTGACGTTTCACGGGTCTAGGTTTCACTGGTAAGTTTCACGGGTATGTTTCACGGGTGACGTTTCACGGGTCTAGGTTTCACTGGTAAGTTTTACGGGTCAAGGTTTCACGGGTAAGTTTCACGGGTAAGTTTCACGGGTATGTTTCACGGATGACGTTTCACGGGTCTTGGTTTCACTGGTAAGTTTCACGGGTCAAGGTTTCACGGGTAAGTTTCACGGGTAAGTTTTACGGGTATGTTTTACAGGTGACGTTTCACGGGTAAGTTTCACGGGTAAGTTTCACGGGTAAGTTTCACGGGTATGTTTCACGGGTGACGTTTCACGGGTCAAGGTTTCACGGGTAAGTTTCACGGGTATGTTTCACGGGTGACGTTTCACGGGTCTAGGTTTCACTGGTAAGTTTCACGGGTCAAGGTTTCACGGGTAAGTTTCACGGGTAAGTTTTACGGGTAAGTTTCACGGGTCTAGGTTTCAATGGTAAGTTTCACGGGTCAAGGTTTCACGGGTAAGTTTCAAGGGTAAGTTTCACGGGTATGTTTCACGGGTGACGTTTCACGGGTCTAGGTTTCACTGGTAAGTTTCACGGGTCAAGGTTTCACGGGTAAGTTTCACGGGTAAGTTTACGGTTATGTTTCACGGGTGACGTTTCACGGGTCTAGGTTTCACTGGTAAGTTTCACGGGTCAAGGTTTCACGGGTAAGTTTTACGGGTAAGTTTCACGGGTAAGTTTCACAGGTGACCTTTCACGGGTCTAGGTTTCACTGGTAAGTTTCACGGGTCAAGGTTTCACGGGTAAGTTTCACGGGTAAGTTTCACGGGTATGTTTCACGGGTGACGTTTCACGGGTCTAGGTTTCACTGGTAAGTTTCACGGGTCAAGGTTTCACGGGTAAGTTTCACGGGTAAGTTTCACGGGTAAGTTTCACGGGTGACGTTTCACGGGTCTAGGTTTCACTGGTAAGTTTCACGGGTCAAGGTTTCACGGGTAAGTTTCACGGGTAAGTTTTACGGGTAAGTTTCACGGGTGACGTTTCACGGGTGACGTTTCACGGGTCTAGGTTTCACTGGTAAGTTTCACGGGTCAAGGTTTCACGGGTAAGTTTCACGGGTATGTTTCACGGGTGACGTTTCACGGGTCTAGGTTTCACTGGAAAGTTTCACGGGTCAAGGTTTCACGGGTAAGTTTCACGGGTAAGTTTTACGGGTATGTTTTACAGGCGACGTTTCACGGGTCAAGGTTTCACGGGTAAGTTTCACGGGTAAGTTTCACGGGTATGTTTCACGGGTGACGTTTTACGGGTCTAGGTTTCACTGGTAAGTTTCACGGATCAAGGTTTCACGGGTAAGTTTCACGGGTAAGTTTCACGGGTATGTTTCACGGGTGTCGTTTCACGGGTCTAGGTTTCACTGGTAAGTTTCACAGGTCAAGGTTTCACGGGTAAGTTTCACGGGTAAGTTTCACGGGTAAGTTTCACGGGTGACGTTTCACGGGTCTAGGTTTCACTGGTAAGTTTCACGGGTCAAGGTTTCACGGGTAAGTTTCACGGGTAAGTTTCACGGGTATGTTTCACGGGTAAGTTTTACGGGTGTCGTTTCACGGGTCTAGGTTTCACTGGTAAGTTTCACGGGTCAAGGTTTCACGGGTAAGTTTCACGGGTAAGTTTTACGGGTAAGTTTCACGGGTGACGTTTCACGGGTCTAGGTTTCACTAGGAAGTTTCACGGGTCAAGGTTTCACGGGTAAGTTTCACGGGTAAGTTTCACGGGTAAGTTTTACGGGTAAGTTTCACGGGTGACGTTTCACGGGTCTAGGTTTCACTGGTAAGTTTCACGGGTCAAGGTTTCACGGGTAAGTTTCACGGGTAAGTTTCACGGGTATGTTTCACGGGTGACGTTTCACGGGTCTAGGTTTCACTGGAAAGTTTCACGGATCAAGGTTTCACGGGTAAGTTTCACGGGTAAGTTTTACGGGTATGTTTTACAAGTGACGTTTCACGGGTCTAGGTTTCACTGGTAAGTTTCACGGGTCAAGGTTTCACGGGTTAGTTTCACGGGTAAGTTTCACGGGTATGTTTCATGGGTGATGTTTCACGGGTCTAGGTTTTACTGGTAAGTTTCACGGGTCAAGGTTTCACGGGTAAGTTTCACGGGTAAGTTTCACGGGTGACGTTTCACGGGTCTAGGTTTCACTGGTAAGTTTCACGGGTATGTTTCACGGGTGACGTTTCACGGGTCTAGGTTTCACTGGTAAGTTTCACGGGTCAAGATTTCACGGGTAAGTTTCACTGGTAAGTTTCACAAGTATGTTTCACGGATGACGTTTCACGGGTCTTGGTTTCACTGGTAAGTTTCACGGGTCAAGGTTTCACGGGTAAGTTTTACGGGTAAGTTTTACGGGTATGTTTTACAGGTGACGTTTCACGGGTAAGTTTCACGGGTAAGTTTCACGGGTATGTTTCACGGGTGACGTTTCACGGGTCTAGGTTTCACTGGTAAGTTTCACGGGTCAAGGTTTCACGGGTAAGTTTCACGGGTAAGTTTTACGGGTAAGTTTCACGGGTGACGTTTCACGGGTCTAGGTTTCACTGGAAAGTTTCACGGGTCAAGGATTCACGGGTAAGTTTCACGGGTAAGTTTTACGGGTATGTTTTACAGGTGACGTTTCACGGGTCTAGGTTTCACTGGTAAGTTTCACGGGTCAAGGTTTCACGGGTAAGATTCACGGGTAAGTTTCACGGGTATGTTTCATGGGTGATGTTTCACGGGTCTAGGTTTCACTGGTAAGTTTCACGGGTCAAGGTTTTACGGGTAAGTTTCACGGGTATGTTTCACGGGTGACATTTCACGGGTCTAGGTTTCACTGGTAAGTTTCACGGGTCAAGGTTTCACGGGTAAGTTTCACGGGTAAGTTTTACGGGTAAGTTTCACGGGTGACGTTTCACGGGTCTAGGTTTCACTAGGAAGTTTCACGGGTCAAGGTTTCACGGGTAAGTTTCACGGGTAAGTTTCACGGGTAAGTTTCACGGGTAAGTTTTACGGGTAAGTTTCACGGGTGACGTTTCACGGGTCTAGGTTTCACTGGTAAGTTTCACGGGTCAAGGTTTCACGGGTAAGTTTCACGGGTAAGTTTCACGGGTATGTTTCACGGGTGACGTTTCACGGGTCTAGGTTTCACTGGAAAGTTTCACGGATCAAGGTTTCACGGGTAAGTTTCACGGGTAAGTTTTACGGGTATGTTTTACAGGTGACGTTTCACCGGTCTAGGTTTCACTGGTAAGTTTCACGGGTCAAGGTTTCACGGGTAAGTTTCACGGGTAAGTTTCACGGGTATGTTTCATGGGTGATGTTTCACGGGTCTAGGTTTTACTGGTAAGTTTCACGGGTCAAGGTTTCACGGGTAAGTTTTACGGGTAAGTTTCACAGGTGACGTTTCACGGGTCTAGGTTTCACTGGTAAGTTTCACGGGTATGTTTCACGGGTGACGTTTCACGGGTCTAGGTTTCACTGGTAAGTTTCACGGGTCAAGGTTTCACGGGTAAGTTTCACGGGTAAGTTTCACGGGTATGTTTCACGGATGACGTTTCACGGGTCTTGGTTTCACTGGTAAGTTTCACGGGTCAAGGTTTCACGGGTAAGTTTCACGGGTAAGTTTTACGGGTATGTTTTACAGGTGACGTTTCACGGGTAAGTTTCACGGGTAAGTTTCACGGGTATGTTTCACGGGTGACGTTTCACGGGTCTTGGTTTCACTGGTAAGTTTCACGGGTCAAGGTTTCACGGGTAAGTTTCACGGGTATGTTTCACGGGTGACGTTTCACGGGTCTAGGTTTCACTGGTAAGTTTCACGGGTCAAGGTTTCACGGGTAAGTTTCACGGGTAAGTTTTACGGGTAAGTTTCACGGGTCTAGGTTTCAATGGTAAGTTTCACGGGTCAAGGTTTCACGGGTAAGTTTCACGGGTAAGTTTCACGGGTATGTTTCACGGGTGACGTTTCACGGGTCTAGGTTTCACTGGAAAGTTTCACGGATCAAGGTTTCACGGGTAAGTTTCACGGGTAAGTTTTACGGGTATGTTTTACAGGTGACGTTTCACGGGTCTAGGTTTTACTGGTAAGTTTCACGGGTCAAGGTTTCACGGGTAAGTTTCACGGGTAAGTTTCACGGGTATGTTTTACAGGTGACGTTTCACGGGTCTAGGTTTCACTGGTAAGTTTCACGGGTCAAGGTTTCACGGGTAAGATTCACGGGTAAGTTTCACGGGTATGTTTCATGGGTGATGTTTCACGGGTCTAGGTTTCACTGGTAAGTTTCACGGGTCAAGGTTTTACGGGTAAGTTTCACGGGTATGATTCACGGGTGACATTTCACGGGTCTAGGTTTCACTGGTAAGTTTCACGGGTCAAGGTTTCACGGGTAAGTTTCACGGGTAAGTTTTACGGGTAAGTTTCACGGGTGACGTTTCACGGGTCTAGGTTTCACTAGGAAGTTTCACGGGTCAAGGTTTCACGGGTAAGTTTCACGGGTAAGTTTCACGGGTAAGTTTTACGGGTAAGTTTCACGGGTGACGTTTCACGGGTCTTGGTTTCACTGGTAAGTTTCACGGGTCAAGGTTTCACGGGTAAGTTTCACGGGTATGTTTCACGGGTGACGTTTCACGGGTCTAGGTTTCACTGGAAAGTTTCACGGATCAAGGTTTCACGGGTAAGTTTCACGGGTAAGTTTCACGGGTAAGTTTTACGGGTAAGTTTCACGGGTGACGTTTCACGGGTCTAGGTTTCACTGGTAAGTTTCACGGGTCAAGGTTTCACGGGTAAGTTTCACGGGTAAGTTTCACGGGTATGTTTCACGGGTGACGTTTCACGGGTCTAGGTTTTACTGGTAAGTTTCACGGGTCAAGGTTTCACGGGTAAGTTTCACGGGTAAGTTTCACGGGTGACGTTTCACGGGTCTAGGTTTCACTGGTAAGTTTCACGGGTATGTTTCACGGGTGACGTTTCACGGGTCTAGGTTTTACTGGTAAGTTTCACGGGTCAAAGTTTCACGGGTAAGTTTCACGGGTAAGTTTCACGGGTATGTTTCACGGATGACGTTTCACGGGTCTTGGTTTCACTGGTAAGTTTCACGGGTCAAGGTTTCACGGGTAAGTTTCACGGGTAAGTTTCACGGGTATGTTTCACGGGTGTCGTTTCACGGGTCTAGGTTTCACTGGTAAGTTTCACAGGTCAAGGTTTCACGGGTAAGTTTCACGGGTAAGTTTCACGGGTAAGTTTCACGGGTGACGTTTCACGGGTCTAGGTTTCACTGGTAAGTTTCACGGGTCAAGGTTTCACGGGTAAGTTTCACGGGTAAGTTTCACGGGTATGTTTCACGGGTAAGATTTACGGGTGTCGTTTCACGGGTCTAGGTTTCACTGGTAAGTTTCACGGGTCAAGGTTTCACGGGTAAGTTTCACGGGTAAGTTTTACGGGTAAGTTTCACGGGTGACGTTTCACGGGTCTAGGTTTCACTAGGAAGTTTCACGGGTCAAGGTTTCACGGGTAAGTTTCACGGGTAAGTTTCACGGGTAAGTTTTACGGGTAAGTTTCACGGGTGACGTTTCACGGGTCTAGGTTTCACTGGTAAGTTTCACGGGTCAAGGTTTCACGGGTAAGTTTCACGGGTAAGTTTCACGGGTATGTTTCACGGGTGACGTTTCACGGGTCTAGGTTTCACTGGAAAGTTTCACGGATCAAGGTTTCACGGGTAAGTTTCACGGGTAAGTTTTACGGGTATGTTTTACAGGTGACGTTTCACGGGTCTAGGTTTCACTGGTAAGTTTCACGGGTCAAGGTTTCACGGGTAAGTTTCACGGGTAAGTTTCACGGGTATGTTTCATGGGTGATGTTTCACGGGTCTAGGTTTTACTGGTAAGTTTCACGGGTCAAGGTTTCACGGGTAAGTTTTACGGGTAAGTTTCACAGGTGACGTTTCACGGGTCTAGGTTTCACTGGTAAGTTTCACGGGTATGTTTCACGGGTGACGTTTCACGGGTCTAGGTTTCACTGGTAAGTTTCACGGGTCAAGGTTTCACGGGTAAGTTTCACGGGTAAGTTTCACGGGTATGTTTCACGGATGACGTTTCACGGGTCTTGGTTTCACTGGTAAGTTTCACGGGTCAAGGTTTCACGGGTAAGTTTCACGGGTAAGTTTTACGGGTATGTTTTACAGGTGACGTTTCACGGGTAAGTTTCACGGGTAAGTTTCACGGGTATGTTTCACGGGTGACGTTTCACGGGTCTTGGTTTCACTGGTAAGTTTCACGGGTCAAGGTTTCACGGGTAAGTTTCACGGGTATGTTTCACGGGTGACGTTTCACGGGTCTAGGTTTCACTGGTAAGTTTCACGGGTCAAGGTTTCACGGGTAAGTTTCACGGGTAAGTTTTACGGGTAAGTTTCACGGGTCTAGGTTTCAATGGTAAGTTTCACGGGTCAAGGTTTCACGGGTAAGTTTCACGGGTAAGTTTCACGGGTATGTTTCACGGGTGACGTTTCACGGGTCTAGGTTTCACTGGAAAGTTTCACGGATCAAGGTTTCACGGGTAAGTTTCACGGGTAAGTTTTACGGGTATGTTTTACAGGTGACGTTTCACGGGTCTAGGTTTTACTGGTAAGTTTCACGGGTCAAGGTTTCACGGGTAAGTTTCACGGGTAAGTTTCACGGGTATGTTTTACAGGTGACGTTTCACGGGTCTAGGTTTCACTGGTAAGTTTCACGGGTCAAGGTTTCACGGGTAAGATTCACGGGTAAGTTTCACGGGTATGTTTCATGGGTGATGTTTCACGGGTCTAGGTTTCACTGGTAAGTTTCACGGGTCAAGGTTTTACGGGTAAGTTTCACGGGTATGATTCACGGGTGACATTTCACGGGTCTAGGTTTCACTGGTAAGTTTCACGGGTCAAGGTTTCACGGGTAAGTTTCACGGGTAAGTTTTACGGGTAAGTTTCACGGGTGACGTTTCACGGGTCTAGGTTTCACTAGGAAGTTTCACGGGTCAAGGTTTCACGGGTAAGTTTCACGGGTAAGTTTCACGGGTAAGTTTTACGGGTAAGTTTCACGGGTGACGTTTCACGGGTCTAGGTTTCACTGGTAAGTTTCACGGGTCAAGGTTTCACGGGTAAGTTTCACGGGTATGTTTCACGGGTGACGTTTCACGGGTCTAGGTTTCACTGGAAAGTTTCACGGATCAAGGTTTCACGGGTAAGTTTCACGGGTAAGTTTTACGGGTATGTTTTACAGGTGACGTTTCACGGGTCTAGGTTTCACTGGTAAGTTTCACGGGTCAAGGTTTCACGGGTAATTTTCACGGGTAAGTTTCACGGGTATGTTTCATGGGTGATGTTTCACGGGTCTAGGTTTTACTGGTAAGTTTCACGGGTCAAGGTTTCACGGGTAAGTTTCACGGGTAAGTTTCACGGGTGACGTTTCACGGGTCTAGGTTTCACTGGTAAGTTTCACGGGTATGTTTCACGGGTGACGTTTCACGGGTCTAGGTTTTACTGGTAAGTTTCACGGGTCAAAGTTTCACGGGTAAGTTTCACGGGTAAGTTTCACGGGTATGTTTCACGGATGACGTTTCACGGGTCTTGGTTTCACTGGTAAGTTTCACGGGTCAAGGTTTCACGGGTAAGTTTCACGGGTAAGTTTCACGGGTATGTTTCACGGGTGTCGTTTCACGGGTCTAGGTTTCACTGGTAAGTTTCACAGGTCAAGGTTTCACGGGTAAGTTTCACGGGTAAGTTTCACGGGTAAGTTTCACGGGTGACGTTTCACGGGTCTAGGTTTCACTGGTAAGTTTCACGGGTCAAGGTTTCACGGGTAAGTTTCACGGGTAAGTTTCACGGGTATGTTTCACGGGTAAGATTTACGGGTGTCGTTTCACGGGTCTAGGTTTCACTGGTAAGTTTCACGGGTCAAGGTTTCACGGGTAAGTTTCACGGGTAAGTTTTACGGGTAAGTTTCACGGGTGACGTTTCACGGGTCTAGGTTTCACTAGGAAGTTTCACGGGTCAAGGTTTCACGGGTAAGTTTCACGGGTAAGTTTCACGGGTAAGTTTTACGGGTAAGTTTCACGGGTGACGTTTCACGGGTCTAGGTTTCACTGGTAAGTTTCACGGGTCAAGGTTTCACGGGTAAGTTTCACGTGTAAGTTTCACGGGTATGTTTCACGGGTGACGTTTCACGGGTCTAGGTTTCACTGGAAAGTTTCACGGATCAAGGTTTCACGGGTAAGTTTCACGGGTAAGTTTTACGGGTATGTTTTACAGGTGACGTTTCACGGGTCTAGGTTTCACTGGTAAGTTTCACGGGTCAAGGTTTCACGGGTTAGTTTCACGGGTAAGTTTCACGGGTATGTTTCATGGGTGATGTTTCACGGGTCTAGGTTTTACTGGTAAGTTTCACGGGTCAAGGTTTCACGGGTAAGTTTCACGGGTAAGTTTCACGGGTGACGTTTCACGGGTCTAGGTTTCACTGGTAAGTTTCACGGGTATGTTTCACGGGTGACGTTTCACGGGTCTAGGTTTCACTGGTAAGTTTCACGGGTCAAGGTTTCACGGGTAAGTTTCACTAGTAAGTTTCACGGGTATGTTTCACGGATGACGTTTCACGGGTCTTGGTTTCACTGGTAAGTTTCACGGGTCAAGGTTTCACGGGTAAGTTTCACGGGTAAGTTTTACGGGTATGTTTTACAGGTGACGTTTCACGGGTAAGTTTCACGGGTAAGTTTCACGGGTATGTTTCACGGGTGACGTTTCACGGGTCTAGGTTTCACTGGTAAGTTTCACGGGTAAGTTTCACGGGTAAGTTTTACGGGTAAGTTTCACGGGTGACGTTTCACGGGTCTAGGTTTCACTGGAAAGTTTCACGGGTCAAGGATTCACGGGTAAGTTTCACGGGTAAGTTTTACGGGTATGTTTTACAGGTGACGTTTCACGGGTCTAGGTTTCACTGGTAAGTTTCACGGGTCAAGGTTTCACGGGTAAGATTCACGGGTAAGTTTCACGGGTATGTTTCATGGGTGATGTTTCACGGGTCTAGGTTTCACTGGTAAGTTTCACGGGTCAAGGTTTTACGGGTAAGTTTCACGGGTATGTTTCACGGGTGACATTTCACGGGTCTAGGTTTCACTGGTAAGTTTCACGGGTCAAGGTTTCACGGGTAAGTTTCACGGGTAAGTTTTACGGGTAAGTTTCACGGGTGACGTTTCACGGGTCTAGGTTTCACTAGGAAGTTTCACGGGTCAAGGTTTCACGGGTAAGTTTCACGGGTAAGTTTCACGGGTAAGTTTTACGGGTAAGTTTCACGGGTGACGTTTCACGGGTCTAGGTTTCACTGGTAAGTTTCACGGGTCAAGGTTTCACGGGTAAGTTTCACGGGTAAGTTTCACGGGTATGTTTCACGGGTGACGTTTTACGGGTCTAGGTTTCACTGGAAAGTTTCACGGATCAAGGTTTCACGGGTAAGTTTCACGGGTAAGTTTTACGGGTATGTTTTACAGGTGACGTTTCACGGGTCTAGGTTTCACTGGTAAGTTTCACGGGTCAAGGTTTCACGGGTAAGTTTCACGGGTAAGTTTCACGGGTATGTTTCATGGGTGATGTTTCACGGGTCTAGGTTTTACTGGTAAGTTTCACGGGTCAAGGTTTCACGGGTAAGTTTCACGGGTAAGTTTCACGGGTGACGTTTCACGGGTCTAGGTTTCACTGGTAAGTTTCACGGGTATGTTTCACGGGTGACGTTTCACGGGTCTAGGTTTCACTGGTAAGTTTCACGGGTAAAGGTTTCACGGGTAAGTTTCACGGGTAAGTTTCACGGGTATGTTTCACGGATGACGTTTCACGGGTCTTGGTTTCACTGGTAAGTTTCACGGGTCAAGGTTTCACGGGTAAGTTTCACGGGTAAGTTTTACGGGTATGTTTTACAGGTGACGTTTCACGGGTAAGTTTCACGGGTATGTTTCACGGGTATGTTTCACGGGTGACGTTTCACGGGTCTTGGTTTCACTGGTAAGTTTCACGGGTCAAGGTTTCACGGGTAAGTTTCACGGGTATGTTTCACGGGTGACGTTTCACGGGTCTAGGTTTCACTGGTAAGTTTCACGGGTCAAGGTTTCACGGGTAAGTTTCACGGGTAAGTTTTACGGGTAAGTTTCACGGGTCTAGGTTTCAATGGTAAGTTTCACGGGTCAAGGTTTCACGGGTAAGTTTCACGGGTAAGTTTCACGGGTATGTTTCACGGGTGACGTTTCACGGGTCTAGGTTTCACTGGAAAGTTTCACGGATCAAGGTTTCACGGGTAAGTTTCACGGGTAAGTTTTACGGGTATGTTTTACAGGTGACGTTTCACGGGTCTAGGTTTTACTGGTAAGTTTCACGGGTCAAGGTTTCACGGGTAAGTTTCACGGGTAAGTTTCACGGGTATGTTTTACAGGTGACGTTTCACGGGTCTAGGTTTCACTGGTAAGTTTCACGGGTCAAGGTTTCACGGGTAAGATTCACGGGTAAGTTTCACGGGTATGTTTCATGGGTGATGTTTCACGGGTCTAGGTTTCACTGGTAAGTTTCACGGGTCAAGGTTTTACGGGTAAGTTTCACGGGTGACGTTTCACGGGTCTAGGTTTCACTGGTAAGTTTCACGGGTCAAGGTTTCACTGGTAAGTTTCAAGGGTCAAGGTTTCACGGGTAAGTTTCACGAATAAGTTTTACGGGTAAGTTTCACGGGTGACGTTTCACGGGTCTAGGTTTCACTAGGAAGTTTCACGGGTCAAGGTTTCACGGGTAAGTTTCACGGGTAAGTTTCACGGGTAAGTTTTACGGGTAAGTTTCACGGGTGACGTTTCACGGGTCTAGGTTTCACTGGTAAGTTTCACGGGTCAAGGTTTCACGGGTAAGTTTCACGGGTAAGTTTCACGGGTATGTTTCACGGGTGACGTTTCACGGGTCTAGGTTTCACTGGAAAGTTTCACGGATCAAGGTTTCACGGGTAAGTTTCACGGGTAAGTTTTACGGGTATGTTTTACAGGTGACGTTTCACGGGTCTAGGTTTCACTGGTAAGTTTCACGGGTCAAGGTTTCACGGGTAATTTTCACGGGTAAGTTTCACGGGTATGTTTCATGGGTGATGTTTCACGGGTCTAGGTTTTACTGGTAAGTTTCACGGGTCAAGGTTTCACGGGTAAGTTTCACGGGTAAGTTTCACGGGTGAAGTTTCACGGGTCTAGGTTTCACTGGTAAGTTTCACGGGTATGTTTCACGGGTGACGTTTCACGGGTCTAGGTTTCACTGGTAAGTTTCACGGGTCAAAGTTTCACGGGTAAGTTTCACGGGTAAGTTTCACGGGTATGTTTCACGGATGACGTTTCACGGGTCTTGGTTTCACTGGTAAGTTTCACGGGTCAAGGTTTCACGGGTAAGTTTCACGGGTAAGTTTTACGGGTATGTTTTACAGGTGACGTTTCACGGGTAAGTTTCACGGGTAAGTTTCACGGGTATGTTTCACGGGTGACGTTTCACGGGTCTTGGTTTCACTGGTAAGTTTCACGGGTCAAGGTTTCACGGGTAAGTTTCACGGGTATGTTTCACGGGTGACGTTTCACGGGTCTAGGTTTCACTGGTAAGTTTCACGGGTCAAGGTTTCACGGGTAAGTTTCACGGGTAAGTTTTACGGGTAAGTTTCACGGGTCTAGGTTTCAATGGTAAGTTTCACGGGTCAAGGTTTCACGGGTAAGTTTCACGGGTAAGTTTCACGGGTATGTTTCACGGGTGACGTTTCACGGGTCTAGGTTTCACTGGAAAGTTTCACGGATCAAGGTTTCACGGGTAAGTTTCACGGGTAAGTTTTACGGGTATGTTTTACAGGTGACGTTTCACGGGTCTAGGTTTTACTGGTAAGTTTCACGGGTCAAGGTTTCACGGGTAAGTTTCACGGGTAAGTTTCACGGGTATGTTTCATGGGTGATGTTTCACGGGTCAAGGTTTCACGGGTAAGTTTCACGGGTAAGTTTCACGGGTGACGTTTCACGGGTCTAGGTTTCACTGGTAAGTTTCACGGGTATGTTTCACGGGTGACGTTTCACGGGTCTAGGTTTCACTGGTAAGTTTCACGGGTCAAGGTTTCACGGGTAAGTTTCACTGGTAAGTTTCACGGGTATGTTTCACGGATGACGTTTCACGGGTCTTGGTTTCACTGGTAAGTTTCACGGGTCAAGGTTTCACGGGTAAGTTTTACGGGTAAGTTTTACGGGTATGTTTTACAGGTGACGTTTCACGGGTAAGTTTCACGGGTAAGTTTCACGGGTATGTTTCACGGGTGACATTTCACGGGTCTAGGTTTCACTGGTAAGTTTCACGGGTCAAGGTTTCACGGCTAAGTTTCACGGGTAAGTTTTACGGGTAAGTTTCACGGGTGACGTTTCACGGGTCTAGGTTTCACTGGAAAGTTTCACGGGTCAAGGATTCACGGGTAAGTTTCACGGGTAAGTTTTACGGGTATGTTTTACAGGTGACGTTTCCCGGGTCTAGGTTTCACTGGTAAGTTTCACGGGTCAAGGTTTCACGGGTAAGATTCACGGGTAAGTTTCACGGGTATGTTTCATGGGTGATGTTTCACGGGTCTAGGTTTTACTGGTAAGTTTCACGGGTCAAGGTTTTACGGGTAAGTTTCACGGGTATGTTTCACGGGTGACGTTTCACGGGTCTAGGTTTCACTGGTAAGTTTCACGGGTCAAGGTTTCACGGGTAAGATTCACGGGTAAGTTTCACGGGTATGTTTCACGGGTGACGTTTCACGGGTATAGGTTTCACTAGTAAGTTTCACGGGTCAAGGTTTCACGGGTAAGTTTCACGGGTAAGTTTCACGGGTAAGTTTCACGGGTATGTTTCACGGGTGACGTTTCACGGGTCTAGGTTTCACTGGTAAGTTTCACGGGTCAAGGTTTCACGGGTAAGTTTCACGGGTAAGTTTCACGGGTATGTTTCACGGGTGACGTTTCACGGGTCTAGGTTTCACTGGTAAGTTTCACGGGTCAAGGTTTCACGGGTAAGTTTTACGGGTAAGTTTCACGGGTAAGTTTTACGCGTAAGTTTCACGGGTGACGTTTCACGGGTCTAGGTTTCACTGGTAAGTTTCACGGGTCAAGGTTTCACGGGTGACGTTTCACGGGTCTAGGTTTCACTGGTAAGTTTCACGGGTCAAGGTTTCACGGGTAAGTTTCACGGGTAAGTTTCACGGGTATGTTTCACGGATGACGTTTCACGGGTCTTGGTTTCACTGGTAAGTTTCACGGGTCAAGGTTTCACGGGTAAGTTTCACGGGTAAGTTTTACGGGTATGTTTTACAGGTGACGTTTCACGGGTAAGTTTCACGGGTAAGTTTCACGGGTATGTTTCACGGGTGACGTTTCACGGGTCTAGGTTTCACTGGTAAGTTTCACGGGTCAAGGTTTCACGGGTAAGTTTCACGGGTAAGTTTTACGAGTAAGTTTCACGGGTGACGTTTCACGGGTCTAGGTTTCACTGGAAAGTTTCACGGGTCAAGGATTCACGGGTAAGTTTCACGGGTAAGTTTTACGGGTATGTTTTACAGGTGACGTTTCACGGGTCTAGGTTTCACTGGTAAGTTTCACGGGTCAAGGTTTCACGGGTAAGATTCACGGGTTAGTTTCACGGGTATGTTTCATGGGTGATGTTTCACGGGTCTAGGTTTCACTGGTAAGTTTCACGGGTCAAGGTTTTACGGGTAAGTTTCACGGGTAACTTTTACGGGTATGTTTCACGGGTGACGTTTCACGGGTCTAGGTTTCGCTGGTAAGTTTCACGGGTCAAGGTTTCACGGGTAAGTTTCACGGGTAAGTTTCACGGGTATGTTTCACGGGTGGCGTTTCACGAGTCTAGGTTTCACTAGTAAGTTTCACGGGTCAAGGTTTCACGGGTAAGTTTCACGGGTCTAGGTTTCAATGGTAAGTTTCACGGGTCAAGGTTTCACGGGTAAGTTTCACGGGTAAGTTTCACGGGTATGTTTCACGGGTGACGTTTCACGGGTCTAGGTTTCACTGGAAAGTTTCACGGATCAAGGTTTCACGGGTAAGTTTCACGGGTAAGTTTTACGGGTATGTTTTACAGGTGACGTTTCACGGGTCTAGGTTTTACTGGTAAGTTTCACGGGTCAAGGTTTCACGGGTAAGTTTCACGGGTAAGTTTCACGGGTATGTTTTACAGGTGACGTTTCACGGGTCTAGGTTTCACTGGTAAGTTTCACGGGTCAAGGTTTCACGGGTAAGATTCACGGGTAAGTTTCACGGGTATGTTTCATGGGTGATGTTTCACGGGTCTAGGTTTCACTGGTAAGTTTCACGGGTCAAGGTTTTACGGGTAAGTTTCACGGGTGACGTTTCACGGGTCTAGGTTTCACTGGTAAGTTTCACGGGTCAAGGTTTCACTGGTAAGTTTCAAAGGTCAAGGTTTCACGGGTAAGTTTCACAAGTAAGTTTTACGGGTAAGTTTCACGGGTGACGTTTCACGGGTCTAGGTTTCACTAGGAAGTTTCACGGGTCAAGGTTTCACGGGTAAGTTTCACGGGTAAGTTTCACGGGTAAGTTTTACGGGTAAGTTTCACGGGTGACGTTTCACGGGTCTAGGTTTCACTGGTAAGTTTCACGGGTCAAGGTTTCACGGGTAAGTTTCACGGGTAAGTTTCACGGGTAAGTTTCACGGGTGACGTTTCACGGGTCTAGGTTTCACTGGAAAGTTTCACGGATCAAGGTTTCACGGGTAAGTTTCACGGGTAAGTTTTACGGGTATGTTTTACAGGTGACGTTTCACGGGTCTAGGTTTCACTGGTAAGTTTCACGGGTCAAGGTTTCACGGGTAATTTTCACGGGTAAGTTTCACGGGTATGTTTCATGGGTGATGTTTCACGGGTCTAGGTTTTACTGGTAAGTTTCACGGGTCAAGGTTTCACGGGTAAGTTTCACGGGTAAGTTTCACGGGTGAAGTTTCACGGGTCTAGGTTTCACTGGTAAGTTTCACGGGTATGTTTCACGGGTGACGTTTCACGGGTCTAGGTTTCACTGGTAAGTTTCACGGGTCAAAGTTTCACGGGTAAGTTTCACGGGTAAGTTTCACGGGTATGTTTCACGGATGACGTTTCACGGGTCTTGGTTTCACTGGTAAGTTTCACGGGTCAAGGTTTCACGGGTAAGTTTCACGGGTAAGTTTTACGGGTATGTTTTACAGGTGACGTTTCACGGGTAAGTTTCACGGGTATGTTTCACGGGTGACGTTTCACGGGTCTTGGTTTCACTGGTAAGTTTCACGGGTCAAGGTTTCACGGGTAAGTTTCACGGGTATGTTTCACGGGTGACGTTTCACGGGTCTAGGTTTCACTGGTAAGTTTCACGGGTCAAGGTTTCACGGGTAAGTTTCACGGGTAAGTTTTACGGGTAAGTTTCACGGGTCTAGGTTTCAATGGTAAGTTTCACGGGTCAAGGTTTCACGGGTAAGTTTCACGGGTAAGTTTCACGGGTATGTTTCACGGGTGACGTTTCACGGGTCTAGGTTTCACTGGAAAGTTTCACGGATCAAGGTTTCACGGGTAAGTTTCACGGGTAAGTTTTACGGGTATGTTTTACAGGTGACGTTTCACGGGTCTAGGTTTTACTGGTAAGTTTCACGGGTCAAGGTTTCACGGGTAAGTTTCACGGGTAAGTTTCACGGGTATGTTTCATGGGTGATGTTTCACGGGTCAAGGTTTCACGGGTAAGTTTCACGGGTAAGTTTCACGGGTGACGTTTCACGGGTCTAGGTTTCACTGGTAAGTTTCACGGGTATGTTTCACGGGTGACGTTTCACGGGTCTAGGTTTCACTGGTAAGTTTCACGGGTCAAGGTTTCACGGGTAAGTTTCACTGGTAAGTTTCACGGGTATGTTTCACGGATGACGTTTCACGGGTCTTGGTTTCACTGGTAAGTTTCACGGGTCAAGGTTTCACGGGTAAGTTTCACGGGTAAGTTTTACGGGTATGTTTTACAGGTGACGTTTCACGGGTAAGTTTCACGGGTAAGTTTCACGGGTATGTTTCACGGGTGACATTTCACGGGTCTAGGTTTCACTGGTAAGTTTCACGGGTCAAGGTTTCACGGGTAAGTTTCACGGGTAAGTTTTACGGGTAAGTTTCACGGGTGACGTTTCACGGGTCTAGGTTTCACTGGAAAGTTTCACGGGTCAAGGATTCACGGGTAAGTTTCACGGGTAAGTTTTACGGGTATGTTTTACAGGTGACGTTTCCCGGGTCTAGGTTTCACTGGTAAGTTTCACGGGTCAAGGTTTCACGGGTAAGATTCACGGGTAAGTTTCACGGGTATGTTTCATGGGTGATGTTTCACGGGTCTAGGTTTTACTGGTAAGTTTCACGGGTCAAGGTTTTACGGGTAAGTTTCACGGGTATGTTTCACGGGTGACGTTTCACGGGTCTAGGTTTCACTGGTAAGTTTCACGGGTCAAGGTTTCACGGGTAAGATTCACGGGTAAGTTTCACGGGTATGTTTCACGGGTGACGTTTCACGGGTCTAGGTTTCACTGGTAAGTTTCACGGGTCAAGGTTTCACGGGTAAGTTTTACGGGTAAGTTTCACGGGTAAGTTTTACGCGTAAGTTTCACGGGTGACGTTTCACGGGTCTAGGTTTCACTGGTAAGTTTCACGGGTCAAGGTTTCACGGGTAAGTTTAACGGGTAAGTTTTACGGGTAAGTTTCACGGGTGACGTTTCACGGGTCTAGGTTTCACTGGTAAGTTTCACGGGTCTAGGTTTCACTGGTAAGTTTCACGGGTCAAGGTTTCACGGGTAAGTTTCACGGGTAAGTTTCACGGGTATGTTTCACGGGTGACGTTTCACGGGTCTAGGTTTCACTGGAAAGTTTCACGGATCAAGGTTTCACGGGTAAGTTTCACGGGTAAGTTTCACGGGTAAGTTTTACGGGTATGTTTTACAGGTGACGTTTCACGGGTCTAGGTTTCACTGGTAAGTTTCACGGGTCAAGGTTTCACGGGTAAGTTTCACGGGTAAGTTTCACGGGTATGTTTCATGGGTGATGTTTCACGGGTCTAGGTTTTACTGGTAAGTTTCACGGGTCAAGGTTTCACGGGTAAGTTTCACGGGTAAGTTTCACGGGTGACGTTTCACGGGTCTAGGTTTCACTGGTAAGTTTCACGGGTATGTTTCACGGGTGACGTTTCACGGGTCTAGGTTTCACTGGTAAGTTTCACGGGTCAAGGTTTCACGGGTAAGTTTCACGGGTAAGTTTCACGGGTATGTTTCACGGATGACGTTTCACGGGTCTTGGTTTCACTGGTAAGTTTAACGGGTCAAGGTTTCACGGGTAAGTTTCACGGGTAAGTTTTACGGGTATGTTTTACAGGTGACGTTTCACGGGTAAGTTTCACGGGTAAGTTTCACGGGTATGTTTCACGGGTGACGTTTCACGGGTCTAGGTTTCACTGGTAAGTTTCACGGGTCAAGGTTTCACGGGTAAGTTTCACGGGTAAGTTTTACGAGTAAGTTTCACGGGTGACGTTTCACGGGTCTAGGTTTCACTGGAAAGTTTCACGGGTCAAGGATTCACGGGTAAGTTTCACGGGTAAGTTTTACGGGTATGTTTTACAGGTGACGTTTCACGGGTCTAGGTTTCACTGGTAAGTTTCACGGGTCAAGGTTTCACGGGTAAGATTCACGGGTTAGTTTCACGGGTATGTTTCATGGGTGATGTTTCACGGGTCTAGGTTTCACTGGTAAGTTTCACGGGTCAAGGTTTTACGGGTAAGTTTCACGGGTAACTTTCACGGGTATGTTTCACGGGTGACGTTTCACGGGTCTAGGTTTCGCTGGTAAGTTTCACGGGTCAAGGTTTCACGGGTAAGTTTCACGGGTAAGTTTCACGGGTATGTTTCACGGGTGGCGTTTCACGAGTCTAGGTTTCACTAGTAAGTTTCACGGGTCAAGGTTTCACGGGTAAGTTTCACGGGTAAGTTTCACGGGTATGTTTCATGGGTGATGTTTCACGGGTCTAGGTTTTACTGGTAAGTTTCACGGGTCAAGGTTTCACGGGTAAGTTTCACGGGTAAGTTTCACGGGTGACGTTTCACGGGTCTAGGTTTCACTGGTAAGTTTCACGGGTATGTTTCACGGGTAAGTTTTACGGGTATGTTTTACAGGTGACGTTTCACGGGTCTAGGTTTCACTGGTAAGTTTCACGGGTCAAGGTTTCACGGGTCAAGGTTTCACGGGTAAGTTTCACGGGTAAGTTTCACGGGTATGTTTTACAGGTGACGTTTCACGGGTCTAGGTTTCACTGGTAAGTTTCACGGGTCAAGGTTTCACGGGTAAGATTCACGGGTAAGTTTCACGGGTATGTTTCACGGGTCTATGTTTCACTGGTAAGTTTCACGGGTATGTTTTACGGGTGACGTTTCACGGGTCTAGGTTTCACTGGTAAGTTTCACGGGTCAAGGTTTCACGGGTAAGTTTCACGGGTAAGTTTCACGTGTATGTTTCACGGATGACGCTTCACGGGTCTTGGTTTCACTGGTAAGTTTCACGGGTCAAGGTTTCACGGGTAAGTTTCACGGGTAAGTTTTACGGGTATGTTTTACAGGTGACGTTTCACGGGTAAGTTTCACGGGTAAGTTTCACGGGTATGTTTCACGGGTGACGTTTTACGGGTCTTGGTTTCACTGGTAAGTTTCACGGGTCAAGGTTTCACGGGTAAGTTTCGAGGGTATGTTTCACGGGTGACGTTTCACGGGTCTAGGTTTCACTGGTAAGTTTCACGGGTCAAGGTTTCACGGGTAAGTTTCACGGGTAAGTTTTACGGGTAAGTTTCACGAGTCTAGGTTTCAATGGTAAGTTTCACGGGTCAAGGTTTCACGGGTAAGTTTCACGGGTAAGTTTCACGGGTATGTTTCACGGGTGACGTTTCACGGGTCTAGGTTTCACTGGATAGTTTCACGGATCAAGGTTTCACGGGTAAGTTTTACGGGTATGTTTTACAGGTGACGTTTCACGGGTCTAGGTTTCACTGGTAAGTTTCACGGGTCAAGGTTTCACGGGTAAGTTTCACGGGTAAGTTTCACGGGTATGTTTCATGGGTGATGTTTCACGGGTCTAGGTTTTACTGGTAAGTTTCACGGGTCAAGGTTTCACGGGTAAGTTTCACGGGTCAAGGTTTCACGGGTAAGATTCACGGGTAAGTTTCACGGGTATGTTTCATGAGTGATGTTTCACGGGTCTAGGTTTCACTGGTAAGTTTCACGGGTCAAGGTTTTACGGGTAAGATTCACGGGTAAGTTTCACGGGTATGTTTCACGGGTGACGTTTCACGGGTCTAGGTTTCACTGGTAAGTTTCACGGGTCAAGGTTTCACGGGTAAGTTTCACGGGTAAGTTTCACGGGTATGTTTCACGGGTGACGTTTCACGGGTCTAGGTTTCACTAGTAAGTTTCACGGGTCAAGGTTTCACGGGTAAGTTTCACGGGTAAGTTTCACGGGTATGTTTCACGGGTGACGTTTCACGGGTCTAGGTTTCACTGGTAAGTTTCACGGGTCAAGGTTTCACGGGTAAGTTTCACGGGTAAGTTTCACGGGTATGTTTCACGGGTGACGTTTCACGGGTCTAGGTTTTACTGGTAAGTTTCACGGGTCAAGGTTTCACGGGTAAGTTTCACGGGTAAGTTTCACGGGTGACGTTTCACGGGTCTAGGTTTCACTGGTAAGTTTCACGGGTATGTTTCACGGGTGACGTTTCACGGGTCTAGGTTTCACTGGTAAGTTTCACGGGTCAAGGTTTCACGGGTAAGTTTCACGGGTATGTTTCACGGATGACGTTTCACATGTCTTGGTTTCACTGGTAAGTTTCACGGGTCAAGGTTTCACGGGTAAGTTTCACGGGTAAGTTTTACGGGTATGTTTTACAGGTGACGTTTCACGGGTAAGTTTCACGGGTAAGTTTCACGGGTATGTTTCACGGGTGACGTTTCACGGGTCTTGGTTTCACTGGTAAGTTTCACGGGTCAAGGTTTCACGGGTAAGTTTCACGGGTATGTTTCACGGGTGACGTTTCACGGGTCTAGGTTTCACTGGTAAGTTTCACGGGTCAAGGTTTCACGGGTAAGTTTCACGGGTAAGTTTTACGGGTAAGTTTCACGGGTCTAGGTTTCAATGGTAAGTTTCACGGGTCAAGGTTTCACGGGTAAGTTTCACGGGTAAGTTTCACGGGTATGTTTCACGGGTGACGTTTCACGGGTCTAGGTTTCACTGGAAAGTTTCACGGATCAAGGTTTCACGGGTAAGTTTCACGGGTAAGTTTTACGGGTATGTTTTACAGGTGACGTTTCACGGGTCTAGGTTTTACTGGTAAGTTTCACGGGTCAAGGTTTCACGGGTAAGTTTCACGGGTAAGTTTCACGGGTATGTTTCATGGGTGATGTTTCACGGGTCAAGGTTTCACGGGTAAGTTTCACGGGTAAGTTTCACGGGTGACGTTTCACGGGTCTAGGTTTCACTGGTAAGTTTCACGGGTATGTTTCACGGGTGACGTTTCACGGGTCTAGGTTTCACTGGTAAGTTTCACGGGTCAAGGTTTCACGGGTAAGTTTCACTGGTAAGTTTCACGGGTATGTTTCACGGATGACGTTTCACGGGTCTTGGTTTCACTGGTAAGTTTCACGGGTCAAGGTTTCACGGGTAAGTTTCACGGGTAAGTTTTACGGGTATGTTTTACAGGTGACGTTTCACGGGTAAGTTTCACGGGTAAGTTTCACGGGTATGTTTCACGGGTGACATTTCACGGGTCTAGGTTTCACTGGTAAGTTTCACGGGTCAAGGTTTCACGGGTAAGTTTCACGGGTAAGTTTTACGGGTAAGTTTCACGGGTGACGTTTCACGGGTCTAGGTTTCACTGGAAAGTTTCACGGGTCAAGGATTCACGGGTAAGTTTCACGGGTAAGTTTTACGGGTATGTTTTACAGGTGACGTTTCACGGGTCTAGGTTTCACTGGTAAGTTTCACGGGTCAAGGTTTCACGGGTAAGATTCACGGGTAAGTTTCACGGGTATGTTTCATGGGTGATGTTTCACGGGTCTAGGTTTCACTGGTAAGTTTCACGGGTCAAGGTTTTACGGGTAAGTTTCACGGGTATGTTTCACGGGTGACGTTTCACGGGTCTAGGTTTCACTGGTAAGTTTCACGGGTCAAGGTTTCACGGGTAAGATTCACGGGTAAGTTTCACGGGTATGTTTCACGGGTGACGTTTCACGGGTCTAGGTTTCACTGGAAAGTTTCACGGATCAAGGTTTCACGGGTAAGTTTCACGGGTAAGTTTTACGGGTATGTTTTACAGGTGACGTTTCACGGGTCTAGGTTTCACTGGTAAGTTTCACGGGTCAAGGTTTCACGGGTAAGTTTCACGGGTAAGTTTCACGGGTATGTTTCATGGGTGATGTTTCACGGGTCTAGGTTTTACTGGTAAGTTTCACGGGTCAAGGTTTCACGGGTAAGTTTCACGGGTAAGTTTCACGGGTGACGTTTCACGGGTCTAGGTTTCACTGGTAAGTTTCACGGGTATGTTTCACGGGTGACGTTTCACGGGGCTAGGTTTCACTGGTAAGTTTCACGGGTCAAGGTTTCACGGGTAAGTTTCACGGGTAAGTTTCACGGGTATGTTTCACGGATGACGTTTCACGGGTCTTGGTTTCACTGGTAAGTTTAACGGGTCAAGGTTTCACGGGTAAGTTTCACGGGTAAGTTTTACGGGTATGTTTTACAGGTGACGTTTCACGGGTAAGTTTCACGGGTAAGTTTCACGGGTATGTTTCACGGGTGACGTTTCACGGGTCTAGGTTTCACTGGTAAGTTTCACGGGTCAAGGTTTCACGGGTAAGTTTCACGGGTAAGTTTTACGAGTAAGTTTCACGGGTGACGTTTCACGGGTCTAGGTTTCACTGGAAAGTTTCACGGGTCAAGGATTCACGGGAAAGTTTCACGGGTAAGTTTTACGGGTATGTTTTACAGGTGACGTTTCACGGGTCTAGGTTTCACTGGTAAGTTTCACGGGTCAAGGTTTCACGGGTAAGATTCACGGGTTAGTTTCACGGGTATGTTTCATGGGTGATGTTTCACGGGTCTAGGTTTCACTGGTAAGTTTCACGGGTCAAGGTTTTACGGGTAAGTTTCACGGGTAACTTTCACGGGTATGTTTCACGGGTGACGTTTCACGGGTCTAGGTTTCGCTGGTAAGTTTCACGGGTCAAGGTTTCACGGGTAAGTTTCACGGGTAAGTTTCACGGGTATGTTTCACGGGTGGCGTTTCACGAGTCTAGGTTTCACTAGTAAGTTTCACGGGTCAAGGTTTCACGGGTAAGTTTCACGGGTAAGTTTCACGGGTATGTTTCATGGGTGATGTTTCACGGGTCTAGGTTTTACTGGTAAGTTTCACGGGTCAAGGTTTCACGGGTAAGTTTCACGGGTAAGTTTCACGGGTGACGTTTCACGGGTCTAGGTTTCACTGGTAAGTTTCACGGGTATGTTTCACGGGTAAGTTTTACGGGTATGTTTTACAGGTGACGTTTCACGGGTCTAGGTTTCACTGGTAAGTTTCACGGGTCAAGGTTTCACGGGTCAAGGTTTCACGGGTAAGTTTCACGGGTAAGTTTCACGGGTATGTTTTACAGGTGACGTTTCACGGGTCTAGGTTTCACTGGTAAGTTTCACGGGTCAAGGTTTCACGGGTAAGATTCACGGGTAAGTTTCACGGGTATGTTTCACGGGTCTATGTTTCACTGGTAAGTTTCACGGGTATGTTTTACGGGTGACGTTTCACGGGTCTAGGTTTCACTGGTAAGTTTCACGGGTCAAGGTTTCACGGGTAAGTTTCACGGGTAAGTTTCACGTGTATGTTTCACGGATGACGCTTCACGGGTCTTGGTTTCACTGGTAAGTTTCACGGGTCAAGGTTTCACGGGTAAGTTTCACGGGTAAGTTTTACGGGTATGTTTTACAGGTGACGTTTCACGGGTAAGTTTCACGGGTAAGTTTCACGGGTATGTTTCACGGGTGACGTTTTACGGGTCTTGGTTTCACTGGTAAGTTTCACGGGTCAAGGTTTCACGGGTAAGTTTCGAGGGTATGTTTCACGGGTGACGTTTCACGGGTCTAGGTTTCACTGGTAAGTTTCACGGGTCAAGGTTTCACGGGTAAGTTTCACGGGTAAGTTTTACGGGTAAGTTTCACGAGTCTAGGTTTCAATGGTAAGTTTCACGGGTCAAGGTTTCACGGGTAAGTTTCACGGGTAAGTTTCACGGGTATGTTTCACGGATCAAGGTTTCACGGGTAAGTTTCACGGGTAAGTTTTACGGGTATGTTTTACAGGTGACGTTTCACGGGTCTAGGTTTTACTGGTAAGTTTCACGGGTCAAGGTTTCACGGGTAAGTTTCACGGGTAAGTTTCACGGGTATGTTTCATGGGTGATGTTTCACGGGTCAAGGTTTCACGGGTAAGTTTCACGGGTAAGTTTCACGGGTGACGTTTCACGGGTCTAGGTTTCACTGGTAAGTTTCACGGGTATGTTTCACGGGTGACGTTTCACGGGTCTAGGTTTCACTGGTAAGTTTCACGGGTCAAGGTTTCACGGGTAAGTTTCACTGGTAAGTTTCACGGGTATGTTTCACGGATGACGTTTCACGGGTCTTGGTTTCACTGGTAAGTTTCACGGGTCAAGGTTTCACGGGTAAGTTTCACGGGTAAGTTTTACGGGTATGTTTTACAGGTGACGTTTCACGGGTAAGTTTCACGGGTAAGTTTCACGGGTATGTTTCACGGGTGACATTTCACGGGTCTAGGTTTCACTGGTAAGTTTCACGGGTCAAGGTTTCACGGGTAAGTTTCACGGGTAAGTTTTACGGGTAAGTTTCACGGGTGACGTTTCACGGGTCTAGGTTTCACTGGAAAGTTTCACGGGTCAAGGATTCACGGGTAAGTTTCACGGGTAAGTTTTACGGGTATGTTTTACAGGTGACGTTTCACGGGTCTAGGTTTCACTGGTAAGTTTCACGGGTCAAGGTTTCACGGGTAAGATTCACGGGTAAGTTTCACGGGTATGTTTCATGGGTGATGTTTCACGGGTCTAGGTTTCACTGGTAAGTTTCACGGGTCAAGGTTTTACGGGTAAGTTTCACGGGTATGTTTCACGGGTGACGTTTCACGGGTCTAGGTTTCACTGGTAAGTTTCACGGGTCAAGGTTTCACGGGTAAGATTCACGGGTAAGTTTCACGGGTATGTTTCACGGGTGACGTTTCACGGGTATAGGTTTCACTAGTAAGTTTCACGGGTCAAGGTTTCACGGGTCTAGGTTTCACTGGTAAGTTTCACGGGTCAAGGTTTCACGGGTAAGTTTCACGGGTAAGTTTCACGGGTATGTTTCACGGGTATGTTTCACGGGTGACGTTTCACGGGTCTAGGTTTCACTGGTAAGTTTCACGGGTCAAGGTTTCACGGGTAAGTTTTACGGGTAAGTTTCACGGGTAAGTTTTACGCGTAAGTTTCACGGGTGACGTTTCACGGGTCTAGGTTTCACTGGTAAGTTTCACGGGTCAAGGTTTCACAGGTAAGTTTAACGGGTAAGTTTTACGGGTCAAGGTTTCACGGGTAAGTTTCACGGGTAAGTTTCACGGGTATGTTTCACGGGTGACGTTTCACGGGTCTAGGTTTCACTAGAAAGTTTCACGGATCAAGGTTTCACGGGTAAGTTTCACGGGTAAGTTTCACGGGTAAGTTTTACGGGTATGTTTTACAGGTGACGTTTCACGGGTCTAGGTTTCACTGGTAAGTTTCACGGGTCAAGGTTTCACGGGTAAGTTTCACGGGTAAGTTTCACGGGTATGTTTCATGGGTGATGTTTCACGGGTCTAGGTTTTACTGGTAAGTTTCACGGGTCAAGGTTTCACGGGTAAGTTTCACGGGTAAGTTTCACGGGTAAGTTTCACGGGTGACGTTTCACGGGTCTTGGTTTCACTGGTAAGTTTCACGGGTATGTTTCACGGGTGACGTTTCACGGGTCTAGGTTTCACTGGTAAGTTTCACGGGTCAAGGTTTCACGGGTAAGTTTCACGGGTAAGTTTCACGGGTATGTTTCACGGATGACGTTTCACGGGTCTTGGTTTCACTGGTAAGTTTCACGGGTCAAGGTTTCACGGGTAAGTTTCACGGGTAAGTTTTACGGGTATGTTTTACAGGTGACGTTTCACGGGTAAGTTTCACGGGTAAGTTTCACGGGTATGTTTCACGGGTGACGTTTCACGGGTCTAGGTTTCACTGGTAAGTTTCACGGGTCAAGGTTTCACGGGTAAGTTTCACGGGTAAGTTTTACGGGTAAGTTTCACGGGTGACGTTTCACGGGTCTAGGTTTCACTGGAAAGTTTCACGGGTCAAGGATTCACGGGTAAGTTTCACGGGTAAGTTTTACGGGTATGTTTTACAGGTGACGTTTCACGGGTCTAGGTTTCACTGGTAAGTTTCACGGGTCAAGGTTTTACGGGTAAGTTTCACGGGTAACTTTCACGGGTATGTTTCACGGGTGACGTTTCACGGGTCTAGGTTTCGCTGGTAAGTTTCACGGGTCAAGGTTTCACGGGTAAGTTTCACGGGTAAGTTTCACGGGTATGTTTCACGGGTGACGTTTCACGAGTCTAGGTTTCACTAGTAAGTTTCACGGGTCAAGGTTTCACGGGTAAGTTTCACGGGTAAGTTTCACGGGTATGTGTAATGGGTGATGTTTCACGGGTCTAGGTTTTACTGGTAAGTTTCACGGGTCAAGGTTTCACGGGTAAGTTTCACGGGTAAGTTTCACGGGTGACGTTTCACGGGTCTAGGTTTCACTGGTAAGTTTCACGGGTATGTTTCACGGGTAAGTTTTACGGGTATGTTTTACAGGTGACGTTTCACGGGTCTAGGTTTCACTGGTAAGTTTCACGGGTCAAGGTTTCACGGGTCAAGGTTTCACGGGTAAGTTTCACGGGTAAGTTTCACGGGTATGTTTTACAGGTGACGTTTCACGCGTCTAGGTTTCACTGGTAAGTTTCACGGGTCAAGGTTTCACGGGTAAGTTTCACGGGTATGTTTCACGGGTCTAGGTTTCACTGGTAAGTTTCACGGGTATGTTTCACGGGTGACGTTTCACGGGTCTAGGTTTCACTGGTAAGTTTCACGGGTCAAGGTTTCACGGGTAAGTTTCACGGGTAAGTTTCACGTGTATGTTTCACGGATGACGTTTCACGGGTCTTGGTTTCACTGGTAAGTTTCACGGGTCAAGGTTTCACGGGTAAGTTTCACGGGTAAGTTTTACGGGTATGTTTTACAGGTGACGTTTCACGGGTCTAGGTTTCACTGGTAAGTTTCACGGGTCAAGGTTTCACGGGTAAGTTTCGAGGGTATGTTTCACGGGTGACTTTTCACGGGTCTAGGTTTCACTGGTAAGTTTCACGGGTCAAGGTTTCACGGGTAAGTTTCACGGGTAAGTTTTACGGGTAAGTTTCACGGGTCTAGGTTTCAAAGGTAAGTTTCACGGGTCAAGGTTTCACGGGTAAGTTTCACGGGTAAGTTTCACGTTTATGTTTCACGGGTGACGTTTCACGGGTCTAGGTTTCACTGGAAAGTTTCACGGATCAAGGTTTCACGGGTAAGTTTCACGGGTAAGTTTTACGGGTATGTTTTACAGGTGACGTTTCACGGGTCTAGGTTTCACTGGTAAGTTTCACGGGTCAAGGTTTCACGGGTAAGTTTCACGGGTAAGTTTCACGGGTATGTTTCATGGGTGATGTTTCACGGGTCTAGGTTTTACTGGTAAGTTTCACGGGTCAAGGTTTCACGGGTAAGTTTCACGGGTCAAGGTTTCACGGGTAAGATTCACGGGTAAGTTTCACGGGTATGTTTCATGAGTGATGTTTCACGGGTGACGTTTCACGGGTCTAGGTTTCACTGGAAAGTTTCACGGATCAAGGTTTCACGGGTAAGTTTCACGGGTAAGTTTTACGGGTATGTTTTACAGGTGACGTTTCACGGGTCTAGGTTTTACTGGTAAGTTTCACGGGTCAAGGTTTCACGGGTAAGTTTCACGGGTAAGTTTCACGGGTATGTTTCATGGGTGATGTTTCACGGGTCAAGGTTTCACGGGTAAGTTTCACGGGTAAGTTTCACGGGTGACGTTTCACGGGTCTAGGTTTCACTGGTAAGTTTCACGGGTATGTTTCACGGGTGACGTTTCACGGGTCTAGGTTTCACTGGTAAGTTTCACGGGTCAAGGTTTCACGGGTAAGTTTCACTGGTAAGTTTCACGGGTATGTTTCACGGATGACGTTTCACGGGTCTTGGTTTCACTGGTAAGTTTCACGGGTCAAGGTTTCACGGGTAAGTTTCACGGGTAAGTTTTACGGGTATGTTTTACAGGTGACGTTTCACGGGTAAGTTTCACGGGTAAGTTTCACGGGTATGTTTCACGGGTGACATTTCACGGGTCTAGGTTTCACTGGTAAGTTTCACGGGTCAAGGTTTCACGGGTAAGTTTCACGGGTAAGTTTTACGGGTAAGTTTCACGGGTGACGTTTCACGGGTCTAGGTTTCACTGGAAAGTTTCACGGGTCAAGGATTCACGGGTAAGTTTCACGGGTAAGTTTTACGGGTATGTTTTACAGGTGACGTTTCACGGGTCTAGGTTTCACTGGTAAGTTTCACGGGTCAAGGTTTCACGGGTAAGATTCACGGGTAAGTTTCACGGGTATGTTTCATGGGTGATGTTTCACGGGTCTAGGTTTCACTGGTAAGTTTCACGGGTCAAGGTTTTACGGGTAAGTTTCACGGGTATGTTTCACGGGTGACGTTTCACGGGTCTAGGTTTCACTGGTAAGTTTCACGGGTCAAGGTTTCACGGGTAAGATTCACGGGTAAGTTTCACGGGTATGTTTCACGGGTGACGTTTCACGGGTATAGGTTTCACTAGTAAGTTTCACGGGTCAAGGTTTCACGGGTAAGTTTCACGGGTAAGTTTCACGGGTAAGTTTCACGGGTATGTTTCACGGGTGACGTTTCACGGGTCTAGGTTTCACTGGTAAGTTTCACGGGTCAAGGTTTCACGGGTAAGTTTCACGGGTAAGTTTCACGGGTATGTTTCACGGGTATGTTTCACGGGTGACGTTTCACGGGTCTAGGTTTCACTGGTAAGTTTCACGGGTCAAGGTTTCACGGGTAAGTTTCACGGGTAAGTTTCACGGGTATGTTTCACGGGTATGTTTCACGGGTGACGTTTCACGGGTCTAGGTTTCACTGGTAAGTTTCACGGGTCAAGGTTTCACGGGTAAGTTTTACGGGTAAGTTTTACGGGTCAAGGTTTCACGGGTAAGTTTCACGGGTAAGTTTTACGCGTAAGTTTCACGGGTGACGTTTCACGGGTCTAGGTTTCACTGGTAAGTTTCACGGGTCAAGGTTTCACAGGTAAGTTTAACGGGTAAGTTTTACGGGTCAAGGTTTCACGGGTAAGTTTCACGGGTAAGTTTCACGGGTATGTTTCACGGGTGACGTTTCACGGGTCTAGGTTTCACTGGAAAGTTTCACGGATCAAGGTTTCACGGGTAAGTTTCACGGGTAAGTTTCACGGGTAAGTTTTACGGGTATGTTTTACAGGTGACGTTTCACGGGTCTAGGTTTCACTGGTAAGTTTCACGGGTCAAGGTTTCACGGGTAAGTTTCACGGGTAAGTTTCACGGGTATGTTTCATGGGTGATGTTTCACGGGTCTAGGTTTTACTGGTAAGTTTCACGGGTCAAGGTTTCACGGGTAAGTTTCACGGGTAAGTTTCACGGGTAAGTTTCACGGGTGACGTTTCACGGGTCTTGATTTCACTGGTAAGTTTCACGGGTATGTTTCACGGGTGACGTTTCACGGGTCTAGGTTTCACTGGTAAGTTTCACGGGTCAAGGTTTCACGGGTAAGTTTCACGGGTAAGTTTCACGGGTATGTTTCACGGATGACGTTTCACGGGTCTTGGTTTCACTGGTAAGTTTCACGGGTCAAGGTTTCACGGGTAAGTTTCACGGGTAAGTTTTACGGGTATGTTTTACAGGTGACGTTTCACGGGTAAGTTTCACGGGTAAGTTTCACGGGTATAATTCACGGGTGACGTTTCACGGGTCTAGGTTTCACTGGTAAGTTTCACGGGTCAAGGTTTCACGGGTAAGTTTCACGGGTAAGTTTTACGGGTAAGTTTCACGGGTGACGTTTCACGGGTCTAGGTTTCACTGGAAAGTTTCACGGGTCAAGGATTCACGGGTAAGTTTCACGGGTAAGTTTTACGGGTATGTTTTACAGGTGACGTTTCACGGGTCTAGGTTTCACTGGTAAGTTTCACGGGTCAAGGTTTCACGGGTAAGATTCACGGGTAAGTTTCACGGGTATGTTTCATGGGTGATGTTTCACGGGTCTAGGTTTCACTGGTAAGTTTCACGGGTCAAGGTTTTACGGGTAAGTTTCACGGGTAACTTTCACGGGTATGTTTCACGGGTGACGTTTCACGGGTCTAGGTTTCGCTGGTAAGTTTCACGGGTCAAGGTTTCACGGGTAAGTTTCACGGGTAAGTTTCACGGGTATGTTTCACGGGTGACGTTTCACGAGTCTAGGTTTCACTAGTAAGTTTCACGGGTCAAGGTTTCACGGGTAAGTTTCACGGGTAAGTTTCACGGGTATGTGTAATGGGTGATGTTTCACGGGTCTAGGTTTTACTGGTAAGTTTCACGGGTCAAGGTTTCACGGGTAAGTTTCACGGGTAAGTTTCACGGGTGACGTTTCACGGGTCTAGGTTTCACTGGTAAGTTTCACGGGTATGTTTCACGGGTAAGTTTTACGGGTATGTTTTACAGGTGACGTTTCACGGGTCTAGGTTTCACTGGTAAGTTTCACGGGTCAAGGTTTCACGGGTCAAGGTTTCACGGGTAAGTTTCACGGGTAAGTTTCACGGGTATGTTTTACAGGTGACGTTTCACGGGTCTAGGTTTCACTGGTAAGTTTCACGGGTCAAGGTTTCACGGGTGACGTTTCACGGGTCTAGGTTTCACTGGTAAGTTTCACGGGTCAAGGTTTCACGGGTAAGTTTCACGGGTAAGTTTCACGTGTATGTTTCACGGATGACGTTTCACGGGTCTTGGTTTCACTGGTAAGTTTCACGGGTCAAGGTTTCACGGGTAAGTTTCACGGGTAAGTTTTACGGGTATGTTTTACAGGTGACGTTTCACGGGTAAGTTTCACGGGTAAGTTTCACGGGTATGTTTCACGGGTGACGTTTCACGGGTCTTGGTTTCACTGGTAAGTTTCACGGGTCAAGGTTTCACGGGTAAGTTTCGAGGGTATGTTTCACGGGTGACTTTTCACGGGTCTAGGTTTCACTGGTAAGTTTCACGGGTCAAGGTTTCACGGGTAAGTTTCACGGGTAAGTTTTACGGGTAAGTTTCACGGGTCTAGGTTTCAAAGGTAAGTTTCACGGGTCAAGGTTTCACGGGTAAGTTTCACGGGTAAGTTTCACGTTTATGTTTCACGGGTGACGTTTCACGGGTCTAGGTTTCACTGGAAAGTTTCACGGATCAAGGTTTCACGGGTAAGTTTCACGGGTAAGTTTTACGGGTATGTTTTACAGGTGACGTTTCACGGGTCTAGGTTTCACTGGTAAGTTTCACGGGTCAAGGTTTCACGGGTAAGTTTCACGGGTAAGTTTCACGGGTATGTTTCATGGGTGATGTTTCACGGGTCTAGGTTTTACTGGTAAGTTTCATGGGTCAAGGTTTCACGGGTAAGTGTCACGGGTCAAGGTTTCACGGGTAAGATTCACGGGTAAGTTTCACGGGTATATTTCATGAGTGATGTTTCACGGGTCTAGGTTTCACTGGTAAGTTTCACGGGTCAAGGTTTTACGGGTAAGTTTCACGGGTAAGTTTCACGGGTATGTTTCACGGGTGACGTTTCACGGGTCTAGGTTTCACTGGTAAGTTTCACGGGTCAAGGTTTCACGGGTAAGTTTCACGGGTAAGTTTCACGGGTATGTTTCACGGGTGACGTTTCACGGGTCTAGGTTTCACTAGTAAGTTTCACGGGTCAAGGTTTCACGGGTAAGTTTCACGGGTAAGTTTCACGGGTATGTTTCACGGGTGACGTTTCACGGGTCTAGGTTTCACTGGTAAGTTTCACGGGTCAAGGTTTCACGGGTAAGTTTCACGGGTAAGTTTCACGGGTATGTTTCACGGGTGACGTTTCACGGGTCTAGGTTTCACTGGTAAGTTTCACGGGTCAAGGTTTCACGGGTAAGTTTCACGGGTAAGTTTCACGGGTATGTTTCACGGGTGACGTTTCACGGGTCTAGGTTTCACTGGTAAGTTTCACGGGTCAAGGTTTTACGGGTAAGTTTCACGGGTAAATTTCACGGGTATGTTTCACGGGTGACGTTTCACGGGTCTAGGTTTCACGGGTAAGTTTCACGGATCAAGGTTTCACGGGTAAGTTTCACGGGTAAGTTTCACGGGTATGTTTCACAAGTGACGTTTCACGGGTCTAGGTTTCACTGGAAAGTTTCACGGGTCAAGGTTTCACGGGTAAGTTTCACGGGTAAGTTTTACGGGTATGTTTTACAGGCGACGTTTCACGGGTCTAGGTTTCACTGGTAAATTTCACAGGTCTAGGTTTCACGGGTAAGTTTCACGGGTAAGTTTAACGGGTATGTTTCACGGGTGACGTTTCACGGGTCTAGGTTTTACTGGTAAGTTTCACGGGTCAAGGTTTCACGGGTAAGTTTCACGGGTAAGTTTCACGGGTATGTTTCACGGGTGACGTTTCACGGGTCTAGGTTTCACTGGTAAGTTTCACAGTTCAAGGTTTTACGGGTAAGTTTCACGGGTAAGTTTCACGGGTATGTTTCACAGGTGACGTTTCACGGGTCTAGGTTTCACTGGTAAGTTTCACGGGTCAAGGTTTCACGGGTAAGTTTCACCGGTAAGTTTCACGGGTATGTTTCACAAGTGACGTTTCACGGGTCTAGGTTTCACTGGAAAGTTTCACGGGTCAAGGTTTCACGGGTAAGTTTCACGGGTAAGTTTTACGGGTATGTTTTACAGGCGACGTTTCACGGGTCTAGGTTTCACTGGTAAGTTTCACGGGTCTAGGTTTCACGGGTAAGTTTCACGGGTAAGTTTCACGGGTGACGTTTCACGGGTGACGTTTCACGGGTCTAGGTTTCACTGGTAAGTTTCACGGGTCAAGGTTTCACGGGTAAGTTTCACAGGTATGTTTCACGGGTGACGTTTCACGGGTCTAGGTTTCACTGGAAAGTTTCACGGGTCAAGGTTTCACGGGTAAGTTTCACGGGTAAGTTTTACGGGTATGTTTTACAGGCGACGTTTCACGGGTCTAGGTTTCACTGGTAAGTTTCACAGGGTCTAGGTTTCACGGGTAAGTTTCACGGGTCAAGGTTTCACGGGTAAGTTTCACGGGTAAGTTTCACGGGTATGTTTCACGGGTGACGTTTTACGGGTCTAGGTTGCACTGGTAAGTTTCACGGATCAAGGTTTCACGGGTAAGTTTCACGGGTAAGTTTCACGGGTATGTTTCACGGGTGTCGTTTCACGGGTCTAGGTTTCACTGGTAAGTTTCACAGGTCAAGGTTTCACGGGTAAGTTTCACGGGTAAGTTTCACGGGTAAGTTTCACGGGTGACGTTTCACGGGTCTAGGTTTCACTGGTAAGTTTCACGGGTCAAGGTTTCACGGGTAAGTTTCACGGGTAAGTTTCACGGGTATGTTTCACGGGTAAGTTTTACGGGTGTCGTTTCACGGGTCTAGGTTTCACTGGTAAGTTTCACGGGTCAAGGTTTCACGGGTAAGTTTCACGGGTAAGTTTTACGGGTAAGTTTCACGGGTGACGTTTCACGGGTCTAGGTTTCACTAGGAAGTTTCACGGGTCAAGGTTTCACGGGTAAGTTTCACGGGTAAGTTTCACGGGTAAGTTTCACGGGTGACGTTTCACGGGTCTAGGTTTCACTGGAAAGTTTCACGGATCAAGGTTTCACGGGTAAGTTTCACGGGTAAGTTTTACGGGTATGTTTTACAGGTGACGTTTCACGGGTCTAGGTTTCACTGGTAAGTTTCACGGGTCAAGGTTTCACGGGTTAGTTTCACGGGTAAGTTTCACGGGTATGTTTCATGGGTGATGTTTCACGGGTCTAGGTTTTACTGGTAAGTTTCACGGGTCAAGGTTTCACGGGTAAGTTTCACGGGTAAGTTTCACGGGTGACGTTTCACGGGTCTAGGTTTCACTGGTAAGTTTCACGGGTATGTTTCACGGGTGACGTTTCACGGGTCTAGGTTTCACTGGTAAGTTTCACGGGTCAAGGTTTCACGGGTAAGTTTCACTGGTAAGTTTCACGGGTATGTTTCACGGATGACGTTTCACGGGTCTTGGTTTCACTGGTAAGTTTCACGGGTCAAGGTTTCACGGGTAAGTTTCACGGGTAAGTTTTACGGGTATGTTTTACAGGTGACGTTTCACGGGTAAGTTTCACGGGTAAGTTTCACGGGTATGTTTCACGGGTGACGTTTCACGGGTCTAGGTTTCACTGGTAAGTTTCACGGGTCAAGGTTTCACGGGTAAGTTTCACGGGTAAGTTTTACGGGTAAGTTTCACGTGTGACGTTTCACGGGTCTAGGTTTCACTGGAAAGTTTCACGGGTCAAGGATTCACGGGTAAGTTTCACGGGTAAGTTTTACGGGTATGTTTTACAGGTGACGTTTCACGGGTCTAGGTTTCACTGGTAAGTTTCACGGGTCAAGGTTTCACGGGTAAGATTCACGGGTAAGTTTCACGGGTATGTTTCATGGGTGATGTTTCACGGGTCTAGGTTTCACTGGTAAGTTTCACGGGTCAAGGTTTCACGGGTAAGTTTCACGGGTAAGTTTTACGGGTAAGTTTCACGGGTGACGTTTCACGGGTCTAGGTTTCACTAGGAAGTTTCACGGGTCAAGGTTTCACGGGTAAGTTTCACGGGTAAGTTTCACGGGTAAGTTTTACGGGTAAGTTTCACGGGTGACGTTTCACGGGTCTAGGTTTCACTGGTAAGTTTCACGGGTCAAGGTTTCACGGGTAAGTTTCACGGGTAAGTTTCACGGGTATGTTTCACGGGTGACGTTTCACGGGTCTAGGTTTCACTGGAAAGTTTCACGGATCAAGGTTTCACGGGTAAGTTTCACTGGTAAGTTTTACGGGTATGTTTTACAGGTGACGTTTCACGGGTCTAGGTTTCACTGGTAAGTTTCACGGGTCAAGGTTTCACGGGTAAGTTTCACGGGTAAGTTTCACGGGTATGTTTCATGGGTGATGTTTCACGGGTCTAGGTTTTACTGGTAAGTTTCACGGGTCAAGGTTTCACGGGTAAGTTTCACGGGTAAGTTTCACGGGTGACGTTTCACGGGTCTAGGTTTCACTGGTAAGTTTCACGGGTATGTTTCACGGGTGACGTTTCACGGGTCTAGGTTTCACTGGTAAGTTTCACGGGTCAAGGTTTCACGGGTAAGTTTTACGGGTAAGTTTCACGGGTATGTTTCACGGATGACGTTTCACGGGTCTTGGTTTCACTGGTAAGTTTCACGGGTCAAGGTTTCACGGGTAAGTTTCACGGGTAAGTTTTACGGGTATGTTTTACAGGTGACGTTTCACGGGTAAGTTTCACGGGTAAGTTTCACGGGTATGTTTCACGGGTGACGTTTCACGGGTCTAGGTTTCACTGGTAAGTTTCACGGGTCAAGGTTTCACGGGTAAGTTTCACGGGTAAGTTTTACGGGTAAGTTTCACGGGTGACGTTTCACGGGTCTAGGTTTCACTGGAAAGTTTCACGGGTCAAGGATTCACGGGTAAGTTTCACGGGTAAGTTTTACGGGTATGTTTTACAGGTGACGTTTCACGGGTCTAGGTTTCACTGGTAAGTTTCACGGGTCAAGGTTTCACGGGTAAGATTCACGGGTAAGTTTCACGGGTATGTTTCATGGGTGATGTTTCACGGGTCTAGGTTTCACTGGTAAGTTTCACGGGTCAAGGTTTTACGGGTAAGCTTCACAGGTAACTTTCACGGGTATGTTTCACGGGTGACGTTTCACGGGTCTAGGTTTCGCTGGTAAGTTTTACGGGTCAAGGTTTCACGGGTAAGTTTCACGGGTAAGTTATACGGGTATGTTTCACGGGTGACGTTTCACGGGTCTAGGTTTCACTAGTAAGTTTCACGGGTCAAGGTTTCACGGGTAAGTTTCACGGGTAAGTTTCACGGGTATGTTTCATGGGTGATGTTTCACGGGTCTAGGTTTTACTGGTAAGTTTCACGGGTCAAGGTTTCACGGGTAAGTTTCACGGGTAAGTTTCACGGGTGACGTTTCACGGGTGACGTTTCACGGGTCTAGGTTTCACTGGTAAGTTTCACGGGTCAAGGTTTCACGGGTAAGTTTCACAGGTATGTTTCACGGGTGACGTTTCACGGGTCTAGGTTTCACTGGAAAGTTTCACGGGTCAAGGTTTCACGGGTAAGTTTCACGGGTAAGTTTTACGGGTATGTTTTACAGGCGACGTTTCACGGGTCTAGGTTTCACTGGTAAGTTTCACAGGGTCTAGGTTTCACGGGTAAGTTTCACGGGTCAAGGTTTCACGGGTAAGTTTCACGGGTATGTTTCACGGGTGACGTTTTACGGGTCTAGGTTGCACTGGTAAGTTTCACGGATCAAGGTTTCACGGGTAAGTTTCACGGGTAAGTTTCACGGGTATGTTTCACGGGTGTCGTTTCACGGGTCTAGGTTTCACTGGTAAGTTTCACAGGTCAAGGTTTCACGGGTAAGTTTCACGGGTAAGTTTCACGGGTAAGTTTCACGGGTGACGTTTCACGGGTCTAGGTTTCACTGGTAAGTTTCACGGGTCAAGGTTTCACGGGTAAGTTTCACGGGTAAGTTTCACGGGTATGTTTCACGGGTAAGTTTTACGGGTGTCGTTTCACGGGTCTAGGTTTCACTGGTAAGTTTCACGGGTCAAGGTTTCACGGGTAAGTTTCACGGGTAAGTTTTACGGGTAAGTTTCACGGGTGACGTTTCACGGGTCTAGGTTTCACTAGGAAGTTTCACGGGTCAAGGTTTCACGGGTAAGTTTCACGGGTAAGTTTCACGGGTAAGTTTCACGGGTGACGTTTCACGGGTCTTGGTTTCACTGGTAAGTTTCACGGGTCAAGGTTTCACGGGTAAGTTTCACGGGTAAGTTTTACGGGTATGTTTTACAGGTGACGTTTCACGGGTAAGTTTCACGGGTAAGTTTCACGGGTATGTTTCACGGGTGACGTTTCACGGGTCTAGGTTTCACTGGTAAGTTTCACGGGTCAAGGTTTCACGGGTAAGTTTCACGGGTAAGTTTTACGGGTAAGTTTCACGGGTGACGTTTCACGGGTCTAGGTTTCACTGGAAAGTTTCACGGGTCAAGGATTCACGGGTAAGTTTCACGGGTAAGTTTTACGGGTATGTTTTACAGGTGACGTTTCACGGGTCTAGGTTTCACTGGTAAGTTTCACGGGTCAAGGTTTCACGGGTAAGATTCACGGGTAAGTTTCACGGGTATGTTTCATGGGTGATGTTTCACGGGTCTAGGTTTCACTGGTAAGTTTCACGGGTCAAGGTTTTACGGGTAAGCTTCACAGGTAACTTTCACGGGTATGTTTCACGGGTGACGTTTCACGGGTCTAGGTTTCGCTGGTAAGTTTTACGGGTCAAGGTTTCACGGGTAAGTTTCACGGGTAAGTTATACGGGTATGTTTCACGGGTGACGTTTCACGGGTCTAGGTTTCACTAGTAAGTTTCACGGGTCAAGGTTTCACGGGTAAGTTTCACGGGTAAGTTTCACGGGTATGTTTCATGGGTGATGTTTCACGGGTCTAGGTTTTACTGGTAAGTTTCACGGGTCAAGGTTTCACGGGTAAGTTTCACGGGTAAGTTTCACGGGTGACGTTTCACGGGTGACGTTTCACGGGTCTAGGTTTCACTGGTAAGTTTCACGGGTCAAGGTTTCACGGGTAAGTTTCACAGGTATGTTTCACGGGTGACGTTTCACGGGTCTAGGTTTCACTGGAAAGTTTCACGGGTCAAGGTTTCACGGGTAAGTTTCACGGGTAAGTTTTACGGGTATGTTTTACAGGCGACGTTTCACGGGTCTAGGTTTCACTGGTAAGTTTCACAGGGTCTAGGTTTCACGGGTAAGTTTCACGGGTCAAGGTTTCACGGGTAAGTTTCACGGGTAAGTTTCACGGGTAAGTTTCACGGGTATGTTTCACGGGTGACGTTTTACGGGTCTAGGTTGCACTGGTAAGTTTCACGGATCAAGGTTTCACGGGTAAGTTTCACGGGTAAGTTTCACGGGTATGTTTCACGGGTGTCGTTTCACGGGTCTAGGTTTCACTGGTAAGTTTCACAGGTCAAGGTTTCACGGGTAAGTTTCACGGGTAAGTTTCACGGGTAAGTTTCACGGGTGACGTTTCACGGGTCTAGGTTTCACTGGTAAGTTTCACGGGTCAAGGTTTCACGGGTAAGTTTCACGGGTAAGTTTCACGGGTATGTTTCACGGGTAAGTTTTACGGGTGTCGTTTCACGGGTCTAGGTTTCACTGGTAAGTTTCACGGGTCAAGGTTTCACGGGTAAGTTTCACGGGTAAGTTTTACGGGTAAGTTTCACGGGTGACGTTTCACGGGTCTAGGTTTCACTAGGAAGTTTCACGGGTCAAGGTTTCACGGGTAAGTTTCACGGGTAAGTTTCACGGGTAAGTTTCACGGGTGACGTTTCACGGGTCTAGGTTTCACTGGAAAGTTTCACGGATCAAGGTTTCACGGGTAAGTTTCACGGGTAAGTTTTACGGGTATGTTTTACAGGTGACGTTTCACGGGTCTAGGTTTCACTGGTAAGTTTCACGGGTCAAGGTTTCACGGGTTAGTTTCACGGGTAAGTTTCACGGGTATGTTTCATGGGTGATGTTTCACGTGTCTAGGTTTTACTGGTAAGTTTCACGGGTCAAGGTTTCACGGGTAAGTTTCACGGGTAAGTTTCACGGGTGACGTTTCACGGGTCTAGGTTTCACTGGTAAGTTTCACGGGTATGTTTCACGGGTGACGTTTCACGGGTCTAGGTTTCACTGGTAAGTTTCACGGGTCAAGGTTTCACGGGTAAGTTTCACTGGTAAGTTTCACGGGTATGTTTCACGGATGACGTTTCACGGGTCTTGGTTTCACTGGTAAGTTTCACGGGTCAAGGTTTCACGGGTAAGTTTCACGGGTAAGTTTTACGGGTATGTTTTACAGGTGACGTTTCACGGGTAAGTTTCACGGGTAAGTTTCACGGGTATGTTTCACGGGTGACGTTTCACGGGTCTAGGTTTCACTGGTAAGTTTCACGGGTCAAGGTTTCACGGGTAAGTTTCACGGGTAAGTTTTACGGGTAAGTTTCACGTGTGACGTTTCACGGGTCTAGGTTTCACTGGAAAGTTTCACGGGTCAAGGATTCACGGGTAAGTTTCACGGGTAAGTTTTACGGGTATGTTTTACAGGTGACGTTTCACGGGTCTAGGTTTCACTGGTAAGTTTCACGGGTCAAGGTTTCACGGGTAAGATTCACGGGTAAGTTTCACGGGTATGTTTCATGGGTGATGTTTCACGGGTCTAGGTTTCACTGGTAAGTTTCACGGGTCAAGGTTTCACGGGTAAGTTTCACGGGTAAGTTTTACGGGTAAGTTTCACGGGTGACGTTTCACGGGTCTAGGTTTCACTAGGAAGTTTCACGGGTCAAGGTTTCACGGGTAAGTTTCACGGGTAAGTTTCACGGGTAAGTTTTACGGGTAAGTTTCACGGGTGACGTTTCACGGGTCTAGGTTTCACTGGTAAGTTTCACGGGTCAAGGTTTCACGGGTAAGTTTCACGGGTAAGTTTCACGGGTATGTTTCACGGGTGACGTTTCACGGGTCTAGGTTTCACTGGAAAGTTTCACGGATCAAGGTTTCACGGGTAAGTTTCACTGGTAAGTTTTACGGGTATGTTTTACAGGTGACGTTTCACGGGTCTAGGTTTCACTGGTAAGTTTCACGGGTCAAGGTTTCACGGGTAAGTTTCACGGGTAAGTTTCACGGGTATGTTTCATGGGTGATGTTTCACGGGTGTAGGTTTTACTGGTAAGTTTCACGGGTCAAAGTTTCACGGGTAAGTTTCACGGGTAAGTTTCACGGGTGACGTTTCACGGGTCTAGGTTTCACTGGTAAGTTTCACGGGTATGTTTCACGGGTGACGTTTCACGGGTCTAGGTTTCACTGGTAAGTTTCACGGGTCAAGGTTTCACTGGTAAGTTTCACGGGTAAGTTTTACGGGTATGTTTCACGGATGACGTTTCACGGGTCTTGGTTTCACTGGTAAGTTTCACGGGTCAAGGTTTCACGGGTAAGTTTCACGGGTAAGTTTTACGGGTATGTTTTACAGGTGACGTTTCACGGGTAAGTTTCACGGGTAAGTTTCACGGGTAAGTTTCACGGGTATGTTTCACGGGTGACGTTTCACGGGTCTAGGTTTCACTGGTAAGTTTCACGGGTCAAGGTTTCACGGGTAAGTTTCACGGGTAAGTTTTACGGGTAAGTTTCACGGGTGACGTTTCACGGGTCTAGGTTTCACTGGAAAGTTTCACGGGTCAAGGATTCACGGGTAAGTTTCACGGGTAAGTTTTACGGGTATGTTTTACAGGTGACGTTTCACGGGTCTAGGTTTCACTGGTAAGTTTCACGGGTCAAGGTTTCACGGGTAAGATTCACGGGTAAGTTTCACGGGTATGTTTCATGGGTGATGTTTCACGGGTCTAGGTTTCACTGGTAAGTTTCACGGGTCAAGGTTTTACGGGTAAGTTTCACGGGTAACTTTCACGGGTATGTTTCACGGGTGACGTTTCACGGGTCTAGGTTTCGCTGGTAAGTTTCACGGGTCAAGGTTTCACGTGTAAGTTTCACGGGTAAGTTATACGGGTATGTTTCACGGGTGACGTTTCACGGGTCTAGGTTTCACTAGTAAGTTTCACGGGTCAAGGTTTCACGGGTAAGTTTCACGGGTAAGTTTCACGGGTATGTTTCATGGGTGATGTTTCACGGGTCTAGGTTTTACTGGTAAGTTTCACGGGTCAAGGTTTCACGGGTAAGTTTCACGGGTAAGTTTCACGGGTGACGTTTCACGGGTCTAGGTTTCACTGGTAAGTTTCACGGGTATGTTTCACGGGTAAGTTTTACGGGTATGTTTTACAGGTGACGTTTCACGGGTCTAGGTTTCACTGGTAAGTTTCACGGGTCAAGGTTTCACGGGTCAAGGTTTCACGGGTAAGTTTCACGGGTAAGTTTCACGGGTATGTTTTACAGGTGACGTTTCACGGGTCTAGGTTTCACTGGTAAGTTTCACGGGTCAAGGTTTCACGGGTAAGATTCACGGGTAAGTTTCACGGGTATGTTTCACGGGTCAAGGTTTCACGGGTAAGTTTCACGGGTAAGTTTCACGTGTATGTTTCACGGATGACGTTTCACGGGTCTTGGTTTCACTGGTAAGTTTCACGGGTCAAGGTTTCACGGGTAAGTTTCACGGGTAAGTTTTACGGGTATGTTTTACAGGTGACGTTTCACGGGTAAGTTTCACGGGTAAGTTTCACGGGTAAGTTTCACGGGTATGTTTCACGGGTGACGTTTCACGGGTCTTGGTTTCACTTGTAAGTTTCACGGGTCAAGGTTTCACGGGTAAGTTTCACGGGTATGTTTCACGGGTGACGTTTCACGGGTCTAGGTTTCACTGGTAAGTTTCACTGGTCAAGGTTTCACGGGTAAGTTTCACGGGTAAGTTTTACGGGTAAGTTTCACGGGTCTAGGTTTCAATGGTAATTTTCACGGGTCAAGGTTTCACGGGTAAGTTTCACGGGTAAGTTTCACGGGTATGTTTCACTGGAAAGTTTCACGGATCAAGGTTTCACGGGTAAGTTTCACGGGTAAGTTTTACGGGTATGTTTTACAGGTGACGTTTCACGGGTCTAGGTTTCACTGGTAAGTTTCACGGGTCAAGGTTTCACGGGTAAGTTTCACGGGTATGTTTCATGGGTGATGTTTCACGGGTTTAGGTTTTACTGGTAAGTTTCACGGGTCAAGGTTTCACGGGTAAGTTTCACGGGTCAAGGTTTCACGGGTAAGATTCACGGGTAAGTTTCACGGGTATGTTTCATGAGTGATGTTTCACGGGTCTAGGTTTCACTGGTAAGTTTCACGGGTCAAGGTTTTACGGGTAAGTTTCACGGGTAAGTTTCACGGGTATGTTTCACGGGTGACGTTTCACGGGTCTAGGTTTCACTGGTAAGTTTCACGGGTCAAGGTTTCACGGGTAAGTTTCACGGGTAAGTTTCACGGGTATGTTTCACGGGTGACGTTTCACGGGTCTAGGTTTCACTAGTAAGTTTCACGGGTCAAGGTTTCACGGGTAAGTTTCACGGGTAAGTTTCACGGGTATGTTTCACGGGTGACGTTTCACGGGTCTAGGTTTCACTGGTAAGTTTCACGGGTCAAGGTTTCACGGGTAAGTTTCACGGGTAAGTTTCACGGGTATGTTTCACGGGTGACGTTTCACGGGTCTAGGTTTCACTGGTAAGTTTCACGGGTCAAGGTTTTACGGGTAAGTTTCACGGGTAAATTTCACGGGTATGTTTCACGGGTGACGTTTCACAATTTAGACCGAATTTAGACCGAATTTAGACCGAATTTAGACTGAATTTAGACCGAATTTAGACCGAATTTAGACTGAATTTAGACTGAATTTAGACTGAATTTAGACTGAATTTAGACCGAATTTAGACCGAATTTAGACCGAATTTAGACCGAATTTAGACCGAATTTAGACCGAATTTAGACTAAATTTAGACCGAATTTAGACCGAATTTAGACCGAATTTAGACCGAATTTAGACCGAATTTAGACCGAATTTAGACTGAATTTAGACTGAATTCAGACTGAATTTAGACCGAATTTAGACCGAATTTAGACTGAAATTAGACCGAATTTAGACCGAATTTAGACCGAATTTAGACCGAATTTAGACCGAATGTAGACCGAATTTAGACCGAATTTAGACAGAATTTAGACCGAATTTAGACTGAATTTAGACCGAATTTAGACCGAATTTAGACCGAATTTAGACCGAATTTAGACTGAATTTAGACTGAATTTAGACCGAATTTAGACTGAATTAAGACCGAATTTAGACTGAATTTAGACTGAATTTAGACTGAATTTAGACCGAATTTAGACCGAATTTAGACCGAATTTAGACCGAATTTAGACCGAATTTAAACCGAATTTAGACCGAATTTAGACTGAATTTAGACTGAATTTAGATTTAATTTAGACTGAATTTAGACCGAATTTAGACTGAAATTAGACCGAATTTAGACCGAATTTAGACCGAATTTAGACTGAATTTAGACCGAATTTAGACCGAATTTAGGCCGAATTTAGACCGAATTTAGACCGAATTTAGACCGAATTTAGACTGAATTTAGACCGAATTTAGAACGAATTACACCGAATTTAGACCGAATTTAGACCGTATTTAGACTGAATTTAGACTGAATTTAGACTGAATTTAGACTGAATTTAGACCGAATTTAGACCGTATTTAGACTGAATTTAGACTGAATTTAGACTGAATTTAAACTGAATTTAGACCGAATTTAGACCGAATTTAGACCGAATTTAGACCGAATTTAGACTGAATTTAGACTGAATTTAGACCGAATTTAGACCGAATTTAGACCGAATTTAGACTGAATTTAGACTGAATTTAGACCGAATTTAGCCCGAATTTAGACCGAATTTAGACCGAATTTAGACCGAATTTAGACTGAATTTAGACCGAATTTAGACCGAATTTAGACCGAATTAAGACCGAATTTAGACTGAATTTAGACTGAATTTAGACTGAATTTAGACCGAATTTAGACCGAATTTAGACTGAATTTAGACCGAATTTAGACTGAATTTAGACCGAATTTAGACCGAATTTAGACCGAATTTAGACCGAATTTAGACTGAATTTAGACTGAATTTAGACCGAATTTAGACTGAATTTAGACCGAATTTAGACTGAATTTAGACTGAATTTAGACTGAATTTAGACCGAATTTATACCGAATTTAGACCGAATTTAGACCGAATTTAGACCGAATTTAAACCGAATTTAGACCGAATTTAGACTGAATTTAGACTGAATTTAGACTTAATTTAGACTGAATTTAGACCGAATTTAGACCGAATTTAGACCGAATTTAGACCGAATTTAGACTGAATTTAGACCGAATTTAGACCGAATTTAGACTGAATTTAGACCGAATTTAGACCGAATTTAGACCGAATTTAGACCGAATTTAGACCGAATTTAGACCGAATTTAGACCGAATTTAGACTGAATTTAGACCGAATTTAGACTGAATTTAGACTGAATTTAGACCGAATTTAGACCGAATTTAGACCGAATTTAGACTGAATTTAGACTGAATTTAGACCGAATTTAGACCGAATTTAGACCGAATTTAGACCGAATTTAGACTGAATTTAGACCGAATTTAGACCGAATTTAGACTGAATTTAGACTGAATTTAGACCGAATTTAGACCGAATTTAGACCGAATTTAGACTGAATTTAGACCGAATTTAGACTGAATTTAGACTGAATTTAGACCGAATTTAGACCGAATTTAGACCGAATTTAGACCGAATTTAGACCGAATTTAGACCGAATTTAGACCGAATTTAGACTGAATTTAGACCGAATTTAGACCGAATTTAGACTGAATTTAGACTGAATTTAGACTGAATTTAGACTGAATTTAGACCGAATTTAGACCGAATTTAGACCGAATTTAGACCGAATTTAGACCGAATTTAGACTAAATTTAGACCGAATTTAGACCGAATTTAGACCGAATTTAGACCGAATTTAGACCGAATTTAGACCGAATTTAGACTGAATTTAGACTGAATTAAGACTGAATTTAGACCGAATTTAGACCGAATTTAGACTGAAATTAGACCGAATTTAGACCGAATTTAGACCGAATTTAGACTGAACTTAGACCGAATTTAGACCGAATTTAGACCGAATTTAGACCGAATTTAGACCGAATTTAGACCGAATTTAGACCGAATTTAGACTAAATTTAGACCGAATTTAGACCGAATTTAGACTGAATTTAGACCGAATTTAGACCGAATTTAGACCGAATTTAGACCGAATTTAGACCGAATTTAGACCGAATTTAGACTGAATTTAGACCGAATTTAGACTGAATTTAGACTGAATTTAGACCGAATTTAGACCGAATTTAGACCGAATTTAGACTGAATTTAGACTGAATTTAGACCGAATTTAGACCGAATTTAGACCGAATTTAGACCGAATTTAGACCGAATTTAGACTGAATTTAGACCGAATTTAGACCGAATTTAGACTGAATTTAGACTGAATTTAGACCGAATTTAGACCGAATTTAGACCGAATTTAGACTGAATTTAGACTAAATTTAGACCGAATTTAGACCGAATTTAGACCGAATTTAGACCGAATTTAGACCGAATTTAGACTGAATTTAGACCGAATTTAGACCGAATTTAGACCGAATTTAGACCGAATTTAGACTGAATTTAGACTGAATTTAGACTGAATTTAGACCGAATTTAGACCGAATTTAGACTGAATTTAGACTGAATTTAGACCGAATTTAGACTGAATTTAGACCGAATTTAGACCGAATTTAGACCGAATTTAGACTGAATTTAGACTGAATTTAGACCGAATTTAGACCGAATGTAGACCGAATTTAGACCGAATTTAGACCGAATTTAGACCGAATTTAGACCGAATTTAGACCTAATTTAGACCGAATTTAGACTGAATTTAGACCGAATTTAGACTGAATTTAGACCGAATTTAGACCGAATTTAGACTGAATTTAGACTGAATTTAGACCGAATTTAGACCGAATTTAGACCGAATTTAGACCGAATTTAGACCGAATTTAGACTGAATTTAGACTGAATTTAGACCGAATTTAGACCGAATTTAGACCGAATTTAGACCGAATTTAGACCGAATTTAGACTGAATTTAGACCGAATTTAGACCGAATTTAGACTGAATTTAGACCGAATTTAGACTGAATTTAGACCGAATTTAGACTGAATTTAGACTGAATTTAGACCGAATTTAGACCGATTGAATTTAGACCGAATTTAGACTGAATTTAGACTGAATTTAGACCGAATTTAGACCGAATTTAGACCGAATTTAGACCGAATTTAGACCGAATTTAGACTGAATTTAGACCGAATTTAGACCGAATTTAGACCGAATTTAGACCGAATTTAGACTGAATTTAGACTGAATTTAGACTGAATTTAGACCGAATTTAGACCGAATTTAGACTGAATTTAGACTGAATTTAGACCGAATTTAGACTGAATTTAGACCGAATTTAGACCGAATTTAGACCGAATTTAGACTGAATTTAGACTGAATTTAGACTGAATTTAGACCGAATTTAGACCGAATTTAGACCGAATTTAGACTGAATTTAGACTGAATTTAGACCGAATTTAGACTGAATTTAGACCGAATTTAGACCGAATTTAGACTGAATTTAGACTGAATTTAGACCGAATTTAGACCGAATTTAGACCGAATTTAGACTGAATTTAGACCGAATTTAGACTGAATTTAGACCGAATTTTGACCGAATTTAGACCGAATTTAGACCGAATTTAGACTGAATTAGACTGAATTTAGACTGAATTTAGACCGAATTTAGACTGAATTTAGACTGGTCTAAATTCGGTCTAAATTCAGTCTTAATTCAGTCTAAATTCGGTCTAAATTCAGTCTAAATTCAGTCTAAATTCGGTCTAAATTCGGTCTAAATTCGGTCTAAATTCAGTCTAAATTCGGTCTAAATTCTGTCTAAATTCGGTCTAAAATCGGTCTAAATTCGGTCTAAATTCAGTCTAAATTCGGTCTAAATTCGGTCTAAATTCGGTCTAAATTCAGTCTAAATTCGGTCTAAATTCGGTCTAAATTCGGTCTAAATTCAGTCTAAATTCGGTCTAAATTCGGTCTAAATTCAGTCTGAATTCAGTCTAAATTCAGTCTAAATTCGGTCTAAATTCGGTCTAAATTCGGTCTAAATTCAGTCTAAATTCGGTCTAAATTCGGTCTAAATTCAGTCTAAATTCAGTCTAAATTCAGTCTAAATTCGGTCTAAATTCGGTTTAAATTCGGTCTAAAATTCAGTCTAAATTCGGTCTAAATTCAGTCTAAATTCGGTCTAAATTCGGTCTAAATTCGGTCTAAATCAGTCTAAATTCGGTCTAAATTCAGTCTAAATTCGGTCTAAATTCAGTCTAAATTCGGTTTAAATTCGGTCTAAATTCGGTCTAAATTCAGTCTAAATTCGGTCTAAATTCGGTCTAAATTCGGTCTAAATTCGGTCTAAATTCGGTCTAAATTCGGTCTAAATTCGGTCTAAATTCAGTCTAAATTCAGTCTAAATTCGGTCTAAATTCGGTCTAGATTCAGTCTAAATTCAGTCTAAATTCAGTCTAAATTCGGTCTAAATTCGGTCTAAATTCGGTCTAAATTCAGTCTAAATTCGGTCTAAATTCTGTCTAAATTCAGTCTAAATTCAGTCTAAATTCGGTCTAAATTCGGTCTATATTCAGTCTAAATTCAGTCTAAATTCGGTCTAAATTCGGTCTAAATTCGGTCTAAATTCGGTCTAAATTCGGTCTAAATTCGGTCTAAATTCGGTCTAAATTCAGTCTAAATTCGGTCTAAATTCAGTCTAAATTCGGTCTAAATTCAGTCCTAAATTCGGTCTAAATTCAGTCTAAATTCGGTCTAAATTCAGTCTAAATTCGGTCTAAATTCGGTCTAAATTCGGTCTAAATTCGGTCTAAATTCGGTCTAAATTCAGTCTAAATTCGGTCTAAATTCGGTCTAAATTCAGTCTAAATTCGGTCTAAATTCGGTCTAAATTCGGTCTAATTCAGTCTAAATTCGGTCTAAATTCGGTCTAAATTCAGTCTAAATTCAGTCTAAATTCGGTCTAAATTCGGTCTAAATTCGGTCTAAATTCGGTCTAAATTCGGTCTAAATTCGGTCTAAATTCCGGTCTAAATTCGGTCTAAATTCGGTCTAAATTCGGTCTAAATTCAGTCTAAATTCAGTCTAAAATTCAGTCTAAATTCGGTCTAAATTCAGTCTAAATTAGGTCTAAATTCAGTCTAAATTCGGTCTAAATTCGGTCTAAATTTGGTCTAAATTCGGTCTAAATTCAGTCTTAATTCAGTCTAAATTCTGTCTAAATTCGGTCTAAATTCGGTCTAAATTCGGTCTAAATTCGGTCTAAATTCGGTCTAAATTCGGTCTAAATTCAGTCTAAATTCGGTCTAAATTCGGTCCTAAATTCGGTCTAAATTCAGTCTAAATTCAGTCTAAAATTCGGTCTAAATTCGGTCTAAATTCGGTCTAAATTCGGTCTAAATTCGGTCTAAATTCGGTCTAAATTCGGTCTAAATTCAGTCTAAGTTCGGTCTAAATTCGGTCTATATTCAGTCTAAATTCAGTCTAAATTCGGTCTAAATTCGGTCTAAATTCGGTCTAAATTCAGTCTAAATTCAGTCTAAATTCAGTCTAAATTCGGTCTAAATTCAATCTAAATTCGGTCTAAATTCAGTCTAAATTCAGTCTAAATTCAGTCTAAATTCGGTCTAAATTCAGTCTAAATTCAGTCTAAATTCGGTCTAAATTCGGTCTAAATTCGGTCTAAATTCAGTCTAAATTCGGTCTAAATTCAGTCTTAATTCGGTCTAAATTCGGTCTAAATTCGGTCTAAATTTGGTCTAAATTCGGTCTAAATTCAGTCTAAATTCGGTCTAAATTCAGTCTAAATTCGGTCTAAATTCAGTCTAAATTCGGTCTAAATTCGGTCTAAATTCAGTCTAAATTCAGTCTAAATTCAGTCTAAATTCGGTCTAAATTCGGTTAAATTCGGTCTAAATTCAGTCTAAATTCGGTCTAAATTCAGTCTAAATTCGGTCTAAATTCGGTCTAAATTCGGTCTAAATTCAGTCTAAATTCGGTCTAAATTCAGTCTAAATTCGGTCTAAATTCAGTCTAAATTCGGTTTAAATTCGGTCTAAATTCGGTCTAAATTCAGTCTAAATTCGGTCTAAATTCGGTCTAAATTCGGTCTAAATTCGGTCTAAATTCGGTCTAAATTCGGTCTAAATTCGGTCTAAATTCAGTCTAAATTCAGTCTAAATTCGGTCTAAATTCGGTCTAGATTCAGTCTAAATTCAGTCTAAATTCAGTCTAAATTCGGTCTAAATTCGGTCTAAATTCGGTCTAAATTCAGTCTAAATTCGGTCTAAATTCTGTCTAAATTCAGTCTAAATTCAGTCTAAATTCAGTCTAAATTCGGTCTAATTCGGTCTATATTCAGTCTAAATTCAGTCTAAATTCGGTCTAAATTCGGTCTAAATTCGGTCTAAATTCGGTCTAAATTCGGTCTAAATTCGGTCTAAATTCGGTCTAAATTCAGTCTAAATTCGGTCTAAATTCAGTCTAAATTCGGTCTAAATTCAGTCTAAATTCGGTCTAAATTCAGTCTAAATTCGGTCTAAATTCAGTCTAAATTCGGTCTAAATTCGGTCTAAATTCGGTTCTAAATTCGGTCTAAATTCGGTCTAAATTCAGTCTAAATTCGGTCTAAATTCGGTCTAAATTCAGTCTAAATTCGGTCTAAATTCGGTCTAAATTCGGTCTAAATTCGGTCTAAATTCAGTCTAAATTCAGTCTAAATTCGGTCTAAATTCGGTCTAAATTCGGTCTAATTTCGGTCTAAATTCGGTCTAAATTCGGTCTAAATTCGGTCTAAATTCGGTCTAAATTCGGTCTAAATTCGGTCTAAATTCGGTCTAAATTCAGTCTAAATTCAGTCTAAATTCAGTCTAAATTCGGTCTAAATTCAGTCTAAATTAGGTCTAAATTCAGTCTAAATTCGGTCTAAATTCGGTCTAAAGTTGGTCTAAATTCGGTCTAAATTCAGTCTTAATTCAGTCTAAATTCTGTCTAAATTCGGTCTAAATTCGGTCTAAATTCGGTCTAAATTCGGTCTAAATTCTGTCTAATTCGGTCTAAATTCAGTCTAAATTCGGTCTAAATTCGGTCTAAATTCGGTCTAAATTCAGTCTAAATTCAGTCTAAATTCGGTCTAAATTCGGTCTAAATTCGGTCTAAATTCGGTCTAAATTCGGTCTAAATTCGGTCTAAATTCAGTCTAAGTTCGGTCTAAATTCGGTCTATATTCAGTCTAAATTCAGTCTAAATTCGGTCTAAATTACGGTCTAAATTCGGTCTAAATTCAGTCTAATTCAGTCTAAATTCAGTCTAAATTCGGTCTAAATTCAATCTAAATTCGGTCTAAATTCAGTCTAAATTCAGTCTAAATTCAGTCTAAATTCGGTCTAAATTCAGTCTTAAATTCAGTCTAAATTCGGTCTAAATTCGGTCTAAATTCGGTCTAAATTCAGTCTAAATTAGGTCTAAATTCAGTCTTAATTCGGTCTAAAATTCGGTCTAAATTCGGTCTAAATTTGGTCTAAATTCGGTCTAAATTCAGTCTAAATTCGGTCTAAATTCAGTCTAAATTCGGTCTAAATTCAGTCTAAATTCGGTCTAAATTCGGTCTAAATTCGGTCTAAATCAGTCTAAATTCGGTCTAAATTCGGTCTAAATTCGGTCTAAATTCAGTCTAAATTCGGTCTTAATTCGGTCTAAATTCAGTCTAAATTCAGTCTAAATTCGGTCTAAATTCGGTCTAAATTCGGTCTAAATTCGGTCTAAATTCGGTCTAAATTCGGTCTAAATTCGGTCTAAATTCGGTCTAAATTTGGTCTAAATTCGGTCTTAATTCGGTCTAAATTCAGTCTAAATTCAGTCTAAATTCAGTCTAAATTCGGTCTAAATTCAGTCTAAATTAGGTCTAAATTCAGTCTAAATTCGTCTAAATTCGGTCTAAATTTGGTCTAAATTCGGTCTAAATTCAGTCTTAATTCAGTCTAAATTCTGTCTAAATTCGGTCTAAATTCGGTCTAAATTCGGTCTAAATTCGGTCTAAATTCGGTCTAAATTCGGTCTAAATTCAGTCTAAATTCGGTCTAAATTCGGTCTAAATTCAGTCTAAATTCAGTCTAATTCGGTCTAAATTCGGTCTAAATTCGGTCTAAATTCGGTCTAAATTCGGTCTAAATTCGGTCTAAATTCGGTCTAAAATTCGGTCTAAATTCAGTCTAAGTTCGGTCTAAATTCGGTCTATATTCAGTCTAAATTCAGTCTAAATTCGGTCTAAATTCGGTCTAAATTCGGTCTAAATTCAGTCTAAATTCAGTCTAAATTCAGTCTAAATTCGGTCTAAATTCAATCTAAATTCGGTCTAAATTCAGTCTAAATTCAGTCTAAATTCAGTCTAAATTCGGTCTAAATTCAGTCTAAATTCAGTCTAAATTCGGTCTAAATTCGGTCTAAATTCGGTCTAAATTCAGTCTAAAATTCGGTCTAAATTCAGTCTTAATTCGGTCTAAATTCGGTCTAAATTCGGTCTAAATTTGGTCTAAATTCGGTCTAAATTCAGTCTAAATTCGGTCTAAATTCAGTCTAAATTCGGTCTAAATTCAGTCTAAATTCGGTCTAAATTCGGTCTAATTCGGTCTAAATTCAGTCTAAATTCGGTCTAAATTCAGTCTAAATTCGGTCTAAATTCGGTCTAAATTCGGTCTAAATTCGGTCTAAATTCAATCTAAATTCGGTCTAAATTCAGTCTAAATTCAGTCTGATTTCAGTATAAATTCGGTCTAAATTCAGTCTAAATTCAGTCTAAATTCGGTCTAAATTCGGTCTAAATTCGGTCTAAATTCAGTCTAAATTCGGTCTAAATTCAGTCTTAATTCGGTCTAAATTCGGTCTAAATTCGGTCTAAATTCGGTCTAAATTCAGTCTAAATTCGGTCTAAATTCAGTCTAAATTCGGTCTAAATTCAGTCTAAATTCGGGTCTAAATTCGGTCTAAATTCGGTCTAAATTCAGTCTAAATTCGGTCTAAATTCGGTCTAATTCGGTCTAAATTCGGTCTAAATTCAGTCTAAATTCGGTCTAAATTCGGTCTAAATTCGATCTAAATTCGGTCTAAATTCGGTCTAAATTCGGTCTAAATTCGGTCTAAATTCGGTCTAAATTCAGTCTAAATTCGGTCTAAATTCGGTCTAAATTCGGTCTAAATTCAGTCTAAATTCAGTCTGATTTCAGTATAAATTCGGTCTAAATTCAGTCTAAATTCAGTCTAAATTCGTCTAAATTCGGTCTAAATTCGGTCTAAATTCGAGTCTAAATTCGGTCTAAATTCAGTCTAATTCGGTCTAAATTCGGTCTAAATTCGGTCTAAATTCGGTTAAATTCGGTCTAAATTCAGTCTAAATTCGGTCTAAATTCGGTCTAAATTCGGTCTAAATTCGTCTAAATTCGGTCTAAATTCGAGTCTAAATTCGTCTAAATTCAGTCTAAATTCGGTCTAAATTCGGTCTAAATTCGGTCTAAATTCGGTCTAAATTCGGTCTAAATTCGGTCTATAATTCGTCTAAATTCAGTCTAAATTCGGTCTAAATTCGGTCTAAATTCGGTCTAAATTCGGTCTAAATTCAGTCTAAATTCGGTCCTAAATTCAGTCTAAATTCGGTCTAAATTCGGTCTAAATTTCGGTCT